>SCLG01001013.1:0-20157 GCA_004367875.1 Oikopleura albicans
CAGCACACCGTGTGTAGCACCGGCGCATCGGGGTTAACATACTAACTAGAAGTCCCTGTCCTAAACTCCAATGACGATAAATAACGTCCACTTTGTGTTTTGGCTCAATAACGTTTGGTAAACACTTAATATTATTTTACAAAGAAACAGCCAAACTCTAATTTGTCTTACGCTTACATCAAATTGTTATTGATCATTTGAAAAAGTATATTGACGCTACATTAACGCGACAGACTAAACATTAACGCCGCACGTTTTTGGAGTGCAGTTTTGCGTTAGCTCGCGCGGGCTGTTAATCCGGTAAAAGTAAAGTTATGATCATACCCGTCCGGCTCCTTATCTTTCCGTTTTTTCCAGGAAAAATACAGTATGAGGTATAATAACCTGCTTCTCGCTTTTTTTTTGTTTTAAGATGATTAGAATACAACATTTAAAAAGCGAGAAGTACGTTATTTTACTTCATACGTGTACTGTATCCTGACTGGATCCTCTGTATATCTGCCTACGCATTGCGCTCTTATCTTGCCAACTGGGCTTTTATCTTTCAACTTTTTTTAGAAACTGAGCGGAAACATAATAGCGCACTTGGTGTAACTTATTGCTTTCAATAATTTCCATTTGAACTCACTGATGTTATTTTTGAAATAGCATTTTTAACGACGTCTGTGGATTTTAAATCGACATGAATACAGTAGTGATTTTGTGGGTGATAAATGGCGCGCAGCAGGTCATCAACGGCTTGTAAGTCCTCATTAATAACAATCACGTAAGCAATTGGAAAGTCAGCTTCTTCCTGCGTTAGTGGTTGGTTTCGAAATTTGCGCTTTGATTCGTTACGGATTTTTTCGAAAAGCGTTCAATTTGGTTTTTAGTTTCATTGGAGTTATTAGAGACGGCCTTGCCGACATGGTGCTAAACTAAACAGTATTTTAATCATACTGTTTGTTATCAGGTCAAAAAGTAACGTGATTCAGTCCATTAGAGGGCGCCAAGTGAGCAGAGGTTGTAATACACCCCTAGGGGCCCCTGTTATCTGGCCGGCATTCCCGCTCGGTCCTTTATCTGGTCGGAATTTTGAGTAATAATTTTCCAGAAAACCCTATATTTATATGTTAAGGACTACGCCGTTATCTGGCCATTATTACGTAACAAAATGTTTTTTGGCAAAAATGTCGGCCAGATAACGGCGCAAGTGGTGTATTCCAAATCGATTAGACTGCTTACTTGGCGCCCTCTAATGGATTTAGGCGTTAATTTTGACCTGAAAAACTACTTAACCCACACAGTACAATTAATGAACTTTTCTAATAACGCTGAGAATGTCTAATAACGGGCCTTATATTCGTCACATTCTCCGGTGCTGAGTGTATTGAGAACTGATTCATCTTATGTAGGATTTTCAATTGGAATTCAATTAGCAAATTTTTAAATCGATTAAAAAGGTTAAAAATCCTGCTCCGTTTCACCGAATATTATGCTTTGATTGTTACGTTCAATTTTATGTTTAAGCATTGGCAAATAATAATCTCTATAAAAGAAGGTATCGGATTAATTTTCAAAAAAAGCAAAATTTTTTGTAAAAGATAATATTACCAGTCATGCGCATATTGGGTAGCTAGCTACCCATTTTCACTTTATTTTTAAATAAAAAGAGAGCGGCTTGTGATAATAAAAACGGACAACGGATTTGACAAAAAAAAAAAAAAAAATTTACGTTTTTATATGGAAGAAACATATTTTTTTAGGAAATTGTTTTTACGTTTAGGTCCGTGGAGGACGAGGGTTAAAGTTGAAAATTATCCCTGTAAGAGAAGAAGAACAGGGCTTCAAAATAATAATCAAAAAAATCCGTTCATTGTTTGGCGCGCTAGAGCAAATTGGGTAGCTAGCTACCCCAGATGCGCATCACTGTTAAGCCCATATAAATATTCTTTCACAAACGATCAGATACCAAATTGAATTGCGTTTTGGTGGACAACGTTTTGCATTTTGTGTGAACCGTAGGCGGCAAAAATTGAAGCATTCGTTCCTCCCGCACAGAAATTTTTGAGAATCTTAAATTGCTGCTCTGTCTACTTAAATGATATTTACATTTTAAACTATGTTTCAAAAGTCTGCAAAACACCCACTCTTCAGCAAAATTTTCAATTTTTGATAAAAATCGGACCAAATTCCTAGTATAGAAAAAAACCTACTGATTGCCTAGGGTCAAAAGTTCGTGACATTGTTTTTCTAGAAATAACATAGAAATTAAAACGTTTTCTAGATTGTTGCTGAGTAAATTAAGGAGAACTTTTCCTGAAAATGGGGCTTCTAAAAAAATTAAAAAGAAATAAGGAGAATTTGAAGTAAAAAAGTGCATTTTTAAAAAATTGATCACCATATTATGTTCAGCGTCATCACCTCTTCTTTAGATTCTTCAGCAGCCCCATTTTCATGACAAATTCTCCTTATCTTTCTAAGAAACAGTACCAAAGTTATTAGTTCAAAGAAACAAACTTCAAAAACAAACAAACAAACATCAAAAATAAATAAACAAACAAGCTTAAAAAAACTTTGTATTTTGCGAAAGTACTAAAAACATATCTTTTACCCTTTACACTTATATTTATCACTATATTACAATCTGCATACAGATTATAGCAACAGATATAGCTAGCCTTTGCCGAGGTTAGTCGCACCAAAAAAATTATTATTTTCTTGTTTTTACGGAACGAAGATTTTCATTTAGTTTTTTTTGAAAATTGTTCATTCGAATGAGAGAAGGTCAATAAAAAATCGAGAAAAAATTTCATCGAGCGGGAAACTGGAAAAATTAGAGTGAAGTTCATAAAAATTATCCAAATTACTGCTTTGTGATTGGCTGATGGAAACTCTTGAAGGAGTTGATGTCGATAATTTGGAACAAAACATCTGGAAAAAGGTAGACCGACCAATCAGCAACGATGTAGCCCTAATTGGCCTGGCCCCAGATTACACGAAAGGAGAAACAAAAACAAAAACTTTTGCTGAATTACACAAAACAACTTCCAATTTTGTGACTTACAAAGCAAAATTTCCGCATCATGAAAGTCTCCAAAAAATGATTTATCCAAAAGTATCGATTTGCACACCCTTCTCCCTATGGATGTACATGTCCTCGAAAGACAAGGAAACATTCATGACAGAGATGCAGGTTTTTTGCGCGGATTTTCGTGATAACATCCTAATTGACCATGAGACCCGTAAACTGTCTTGCTTTAAAATAACTTTTCGAAAAAAACAACTTTTTTATTTGGTTTTGCGCAAATTCCCACAGTTCATACACAAAAGTAATCCCGAATACGAGTTTTTAGACTGTGAAATTCTACGTATGAAAGTCTGTATTAACGACTATAAAGATATGAACGGCCAACGGAACATTTTTGTATCATATTGTGAAAATTTATGTATGACCGGCTTCCATTCATACATGAATGAATACGCAAAGGACATGAATGAAAAACAGTTTATAAATTGGCATAATGTCGAAAGAATGAACAGGGCGTCGGCGAGGGCCATCGAAAATGGTACACCACTTTTGAACCTGCCAATCAAAGAACTTCCAGCTGTAAATTTGTTGGACGAACGGCTCTTATTCGAAAAAAATTACATCGGAGACGGTGCTCATGAATACATGCAGTTTTGGTGCCAGAACGACTCACAGTTCGTCAAAACATCCAATAATCACCGCCGTGGTTATGATATCGAAAAAATCAACCTCCAACAACGTAACTTTATTTCGGAGCAAATTAAAAAGGTTTCCCTGGAACCAGACAAAACTGCGGAATACTACCGAAATAAAGGTTCCTATGGTTCAAAACCGGGTGTCAATTTTGACATGTTCAAAAAAAATGCATCATCAACAAAACAAATACCATTTCAAAAGGAAAAAAATGAGGTGGTGAACTTGACGAGCTTTCTTGAAAATAACAAAATTTTACAAAGAAAGACTCCAAAAATGCCGGTTATTAGTGGACTTTCGAATAACGGCATTATCGACGATGACATTGACACAATGAGCACGATGAATTTTGAACCGGAAATGGATTCTACGAAATATGACGAACTTGCATCAGAAGAATCCTTTTACAATAATACAAGCCGTGCGTTGTCGATGTTGGAAGATATTGAAGATGATGACATGAAAATTAAATTGAAAACGTACATTGACAAAGAAAAGGACATCGACTTGGGAAAACTCCAAAGTTTAATCGCAACGATAAGAAGCGATTCGGAGAATAAAGGCAATGATTCAAGTTCTAGTGAACAGGCGCAAATGAGCAACTCGAAGGCCGATCTTTTAACAAAATTTTCGGAATTGACCGAGCTCGAAATAAAAAATTTGGAGAATATTGATGTTAAAAAGGGCCACGACGTGAGCAACTTGGAAAACGGAAAATCCGAATCTCCGTCAAAATCGATAACATCAAGTGCTTCGACCCGGAAAAGATCTCTACGAAAATATTCGATGAAAAGGAAAAATGATGACCATGGCGACGAAAATGAGCAGCCAAGTCGCAAAATGTCATCAACATCAGGTCTGACAGAAACAAAGTCTTTGGATCGTCAGATCATATCACCTTCAAAACCGTCACTGCTGGACAAATTCAAAAACGGAATCGGAAAAATAAAGGTTAGTTATTCATAATGTTGTATTTGCCAAATTACCGCTGACCCAACAAACCAAAAATGTAAATATAATTTTTTTAACAATAGACCATTATCACAAGGGTTGGTATTTTGTCAAATTATAACCGGAAAAAAATGTAAAAATCAGAATCATAATAACCAGGGTCATTCAGACAAATCAAAACTAACACTCACAGCCAATCGGAATGCTACGATAGAGTGGGAAAATCAGAACAAAATGAAATTTTCAACATCTAAATTTTCATCAAAACAAAATGAAAATACACAGTGTCGGAATTTCGAACTATTGTTTGGGTATTTTCACTTTGTTTTGTGGTGTTCAGTATACGCTGTACAACTTATTTATATTTCTTCTTACATAACTAACAACAAAAAATTAAAAAGTACGAATCAAAATTCAAAGATTTTTTATGAAAAAATTGAAAATTGCAGGGCATATCTAGTCGAGAGGTTAAAATGGCTAGAAGGTAGCGACGTGGTCAAAAATAGCGTGAAAAAACCGCCAGAATATTTTACAAGTTCAGAAGTAGGTGAAAACAAGGCAGATAATAAAGTATTTAAACAAATCAAAAACTCCCTTAATGTGGTTAGCATAAACATCCCCCGGAGCCACACAAAAAATTGTTTTTTTGATGTTTTTAAAAATCTGACCTTAAAACTACCAGAAGTCGATGTCTTTTTATTATGCGAATTATATGAAAATGACAATATATCGGCACCGAACGGCTACAAAATATTTTACAAATCATGTGACGGTTTAGTTACGACAGCCATCTTGATAAAAAACTTCTTGGAAAAAAGAGTTACAAAACAACAGTTTTTTGACGAACTAAACTCAACATCAGTTAAAATAAAAACTGGCCCCAAAAAAAATGACTTTGTAAACTTGTCTTCAATTTATAGATCACCTAGTGATAGTTCAAAAACCAGTTTTTTCAAAAAACTAGGATTCACTGGCCCTAGCCATAAAAAAGATTTTTCAGATAACTTCATGCAATTTTTATTAAACGAACAACATGAAAACTCTATAAAGGGAGGAGACATCAATTGGGCTTCATTAAATAAATTCTCAAAAAATCGATTCATGGAAAAAATATTCATAAAAAAACTTAGGAAGTCAAATTTTCGAAATATTTCTCAAAATAAAATAACGTATGAAAGTACAAACATTAGGGTTAAAACCGGAACATAAATTGATGCAATTTTAGTTCATAACAACTTTAATATTAAGAATTGCAATATCATCGACTACGAAATCTCAGATATCTCCGACCATTTTGGTATTCAATTTTTTATTCCATTTTATTTTTACCGCGAAAAACAAAAAACAATGGAAATTAGAAGTCGCATTACGGATACATCAGTCGTTCTAAATAACAAAATCATTGAAAAAATCGAAGAAAAATTCACAGAAAATAACATCTACAACTCGATTCATAATGATATAAATTTCTTGAATGAAAATAATGTCTGTTGCGATATAATTAATACCATTAAATCCGCCCTGGACGAGGCGAACCCGGTCAGAGAGGTTAAGGTAAAAAGTGGTATCAAAAACTGCCCATTAAGTGACAAATTCTACGAATTGAAAAAACAATCTAAAAAACGTTTCAAAGTATGTAAACTGATTAACGTTGACGTTAAACAGGATCCCACCTTAAGATTACTAAAAAAAGAGTTACAAAAAGAACAAAGGAAAAACATAAGAACCTTTTGGGAGACAGATATATCGGAAAGGGCAAAAGTAAACCGTCTAGAATGGGCGTATTTAGACAAATTTAAAAATATGGAAGTTTCCATACCCAGTAACTTATCAGCTAATGATTTTGCTTTCAGATTCCAAGAATTAAGTTTTGACTACAAACCTTTAGATCGTACAGTAGAAATCGAAACAATTGACAAAATTCATGACTTTAAATTTGATCATAACATAACCCTAACTAGCAAAAGCCCCTTAACTGATTTAAAAGTAATCTTAAAAAACTCAAACAATTCAAAAAACTCTTCTGGTTGGGACGGGATAAATCTATCACTGATTAGCATATTACCGGATAATTTGCTTAACTGCATAGTTCATGCCCTAAAATGCTCGTTAAAAACTGGAAAATATCTAGAATGCTACCGATTATTGAAATGTATGCCAGTTTTCAAGAAAGGAGACCCAAGTGACGTAAAAAATTACCGACCTATCCACATTGCGCCGACATTCTGTAATTTAATTGAAAAAATTATGTGCGTACAAATGTACCATTTTTGGTCAAAACATGATATTTTACATAAACATCAATTTGGTTTTCGGCGCCACCATAGTGTGGGTCTTTTAATTAACCAATTTAGAAAATATAGTTTTTTCAAGAATAAAAGGTACAATATGGTCATACTAACAGACCTGAGTAACGCATTCGGCAGCTGTGACACTTTTTTGATTATTGAACGACTCAGACCTTTTTGTTCAAACGAAGCACTAGAGTTAATAAAAAGCTTTTTGATACAAGCAACAGTGATTGTAAAAACTAACAACAAAAACTCGGTACCCTTCGATACAGCGGATAGAGGTTACAGTCAGGGAAGTAATTTAAGCACTTTCTTATTTAGTGCTCTTATGACTCTTAGTCATGTATTACACCCAGGTGTTGAGGCTTTTAGCTTTGCTGACGATGATCAGTTGGTAATTTGCAGTGATAATTTTCAAGAATTTTTAAATTTGAGCAATATCGCATTGGGACAATTTCATGCATTTTGCAAAACTCATAATATCGTTCTGAACACGAAAAAAACATATTTTATGACATATGGAAAATTTTCAGAAGAACAAAAAAATCAGGTCATTTTGAAGACAGATGGTATTCTTATAGAAAATCAAGATGAAATCTCTATGCTAGGCATAAATCTTGATAAAAAACTCTCGTTTAACCCTTACATCATTAAACTTGAAAATGCAATAAAATCGAAATGTAGGTTAATTTACAACTTCACAAAATTTGCGAATCAAAAATCTATAACAAATACAATTAACGCTTTTTGTTGCGGGAAATTCAACCATGGCAACGCCTACATTCCTTTATTAACGCATTCAGAATATAAAAATATTCAAAGGCATGTTAACAAACTCTGCCACTATAAGTTTTCTTCAAAGACAGAAAGGGAAAATTTGGGACCCAGATTATTACCTCAAGCAACACTTTTGAAAAGAGCAAAAATAACCAGTTTTTCAAACTTACATAGATTAAATCATATGTCTCGGTTGAACAAAATTCTTTTGAATTTACAACCATATTGGGAAGCTAGTAACATAATTTGTAATTTTGGAATTACAAATTTATTGAATAAACCTCGCACGGGTCTTAAATTAAAAACCTTTAATGGCGAAAATTCTGAAACAGCTCCTAACATTTGGGTCAAAGAATTTAATTCTCTCCCTAAAGAACTAAGAAATTCGATCGGGTCAGAACAGTTTCAAACTAATATAAAAAAATATTATAAAGAACGCTGTCAGCACCAGGAATTTTTTGAAAGACAATGCTCGAGTTGCAACACAAACTGTACAAATTATAGAAGGCAAATAGTTAACCACGTTAACTATAAATTTTATGATTTTAAGGACGTCTCTTTCAACAAATTCAAGTATATTTTGAGAATTTGCCAGGCAAAATCAGTAACTGCTCAGCAGTTTGATGTTTTTTTTCTTAATGATCTTATAAAGAACAAAATTTTATTGTACTTTTAAAAAAAAAACAAAAAAAAAATTCAAAAAAAACGGAAAAATCAAAAAAAAAAAATCAAAAAAAGGAAAATAAAAAAAAATTATTAAAAAAAACACGAAAACAAAAAAAAAACAAAAAATAACACAAAAACCACCAGCCTTTCAAAAAAAGAGGGTGAAAACAAAAAAAAAACAAAAAAGAAAATAAAAGAAAAAACTTGGCGACACCAAGTGTAACCAAGATCTTGTCAATAAGATACCGATAAATGATTTATTTAATACACACCCCTAAAAAAAAACAGGTGTAGACAACAAATATAACATTTATCGGTATTTTTTATATTTGACAATGATTAAAAAATAATGATGACAAAAATTACTTTTCTTTCCTTCTCTCGACTACCTAATAGTATTCTACGTTGGTTTACCCTTTAAATCAACTTCTCGGACAAATGTTCCTCCTTTTTCAAAAATTTTCTTTTCATCTTTGCGTGCTCTAACTAGGATTAGCACCCTAACAAAGCCCTTGCTCGCAGTAAGTTTGCCGCAAATTCGGAGATTCGAGTCTAATTTTTAACGAGATGATAATGTGAAAATTATGACAGACGAGCAAGGGATATTAATATTTAAAAAAAATGTAGCAACCCACACCTGCAATTGGTATAAAAACATAAATAAAACAATAATGTCTTAACAAAGTTCCGAAATCGTTTATTAAAAGAAGGGTCTCTAAGCGGGAATATTATAAAATAAAATAAGGCAAGGAGTCATATAAAACTCTTAAAAATAAGGGATAATCGTTAACTTAAATTTTAAGAGCGAAAAAAAACCAAATTTGGCGGAAATCACAAAAAAAAAAACACAATTGTTTTCGCTTCAGTTTTCTCTGCCAAATAGATTCTTCTGATAAAACTAAAATTTGACAATCCAAAAAAAAAACTCCTCCACCAACTACACAAAAAAAAAACTACTTCTTAATCAAAATTTATTTTTTTAGAAAATATCTGATTGTAAAATAAAACTCATTTTTTACTTAGTATCGTCCCCACTATAAGGGGAAAAAGGTTCATAAGGGGGCAAACGAGTGGAGGAGTTGCCATACTGATCCAAAAAAGGACCAGAATAAGTGTCATCAGACCAATCTCGAATTTCCGAGATATCAGAAGGGAAATCAGACGCACCAGGTAAACGCTCGGAGGAGCTTTGAAAAATGGTGCTATTTGTGGTGATTTCCCCGGGATTCAAAATTAGACAAAAAGGACCAGGTCCTAGGTTGGCCTCAGTAGAAATACAAACATCATCAAGAAACAGTGAAAAACCACTGTTGACAGAAGAAATGACAGTAAGGCTGAGAGGGATCTTATCACCCTTCTCATTTTTAAGATAAAATCCGATTTTCTTCTCGTCCTGAGATATTGCAGATTGTTCACAAATCGAACCGTTGACACAATCCAACAACAACGAACAATCCTCCATGGAGTCATCCTGATCTTGTTCACGCTCAGCCTCCGGAGACCCCGTATCGCTCGCAAAATCAACCATCAATCGACGCTTTCGTTTTAAAGCAGATTTTTTTGGACCACATGAAGTAGGAGGGACGGTCAACTAAAATAACTAAATCAGGGAAAAACTTATTTTTTTTATATAATTGTGATTAATACAATATTCAATTTAATCAAAAATAATAATTATCGTTTTTTCTGATATTACTAATTTCAACAAGCCAAAAAAAAAACATAATCAAATTTAAAATCAAAATTAGCGCCACAAAAATGTTGAAAAATATTATCATAAACTTTCAAAACGATCGAAAAATCTGTTTTTATCTCCCGCCTAAAATTAAAAACTAACCTCTACGGCATCAGAAATCATTGTTGGGGTATTTTGCAAAGGGGCGATTGACGGGGTAGGAAGTGATTTGCGAGGCTTCGATGGAAATCCAGAATGTATGGACTGACAATACTCCTTGGCTCGAACACAATCAGGAGTTTTGGGCACTGGAGTACCGGGAAAGTTCTTCGCAAAAACCATATTGTCGGAATACTCTCGAGCAATTCGCAGAGTATTATCAGTTGGAACGCCAACCGTGCATGGCTTTGAAGAACAAAAATGCGAGTTGGACATCATCAATGAGTCACTCTCGAGGTCAGACTCAATTCGAGACAAAGATTCCTCAACCGGATTACGCAATCCCGCTTAAAAGTTTTCAAATTTTTCTATATATTTATAAAATGTAATTATTAACAAATCTACAAAAAAACTACAAATAGCGCATAGAACAAACTAAAAAAAATATATTTTGCGAAAAGCGATTCGTATTTTTTTTATTTTTTTTTTTCATTATATATCTAAGTTAAATACTAGTCATTCTTAAACACAAATATATCTGAAAACTTTCCTGTTTCATTCAAAATATCCTTATCAAAGTTAAACAAGGACTGGAACATACATGACTCATTGACATCCACAACTTCCATATCCGGTGGAGAAACATTCATCTCGTGTTGAAAAGACTTGTCCAAAACATTTGAATATTGCCTTACCTTATCCAAATTGGTTACACGTAAATTGAAAGGCCCGTCCTTTGAACAATCTTCAAAACCAGGAGGCAACATCTAGAATAATATAAGTGTAAATATTATAAATCTAGAATAAAAATAACGTATGATATAATCATGTTGTAAAAACCATTTCTCCACACTAAAACGACAAAAACTATATTTTTATACTCGTAATAACAAAGACAATTATTTTCCTAATCACAAATATATATTTTTAAAAAAAAAAACAATTTCAAAAAAAAATCAAAAAAAAACCAAGTTTCTTCAAAAAAAAAATCCTGTAACTCTTCAAAATTCCTCAAACAAATATGTCAGTTCTTCTCATTCACCCAATTTTCTTCAACACGCCATTTCAACCAATATTTTTTTTCATTTTTTCTTCAAAAAAATCCACTTCAAAATTCTTCAAACTTCAAATTATATTTTTTTTTCCACCAAAGGGTTTATTTTATAAATTTTCCTTTCATTTAAAGTTCTTATCACAAAAAAAAAACTCATAAAAATGTTCTCACCGATCCAATAGCGGTACGCTTGATGGACACCAATTGTCGCGTTAACGGTCCATAAAAGGCCCTCGTATGATCGATTTTAGTTCCATTGGGACCATTATACTGCCCAATATACATTCCCTCCAACAAGTCAGAAATGTAGCTGACAGAAGTTCGTAGCGTAGAAACAGAATCTTCAAAATGACGATTCAATTTCATCAGATTATTCACGTTGGAAGCCAAATCGTATACATCTAAATCAAATCACTAAGAAACAAAAAAAAATACATATCTTTTCAAAAAAAAAACAAAAAAAAAAAGTTTGGCACAGACCAAACAACAAATTTTGCTTTTCCTTTTTGATTCGCCTTAAAATATAAGAAACAAAAATGTCAGTCTTCGCGAGAGACGGGCCAATAAGAAGCGCTACCCAATTAAGGCAAAATGGTAAAAAGGGAAAAATAAATATACTGAACATTTTTTCTTTTTTTATGAGAAAAAATCGGTCTTTTTTGTTTCTTCCAAATTTACTTAAATATAAATACATATTTCACGAATTAGTTTAACAATTTATAAAAAGTGATTATATAAAACCCTTACCGCTAGCAAAATCGCGCTGCTCTCGAGCCTCTTCCATAAAGTGAAAAATGATCTCACATAGGACGCTCGCAAATCGTACAATAGCGTCAAAATCAATTTGGTCTTCAAAGCCTTCTGATTCAGGAGCAAGACCAAATTGATTAGTAAATACGCTTCGAATAAACTCCGCTGGATCACGACAGTCCTTATCGTAATCAAAATTGAGCGAGTCGGCAAAAAGTTGGCCAGAATTCAAATGCGACTTCATTAGGTGTCGAGAACCGTCAACGACCGACTTTTGCTGCAATAAAAGAGCACCGGTTGTAAACAACTGACGCCCCGGAGTGAGTACAGCTTTTACCCCCTTCGACACAATCTCACGATAGAAATCGGTATAATCGGGTAAAATGGGATTGACAAGGTCGGGTTTGCCATAATGCAGATGATCGAGCCGGGCGGAATAAACGAATCCACGCATGCGCAAATGTCGAATTTCATCAGTCAACAATGAAAACTTCGCCACATTCATCTCGACCCGGCTAAGGCCAAGTCGAACAAAACGGCGTTCACCATTATTGAAATGGTTTAGCCAGAACTTTATTTAGGGTTGAAGAAACATTTAAAACAAAAAATCATCACAACTAAATTCATAATATTTTCTATCTAGAATTAAATTTTCCTTTTCTTATTTGTCACAAAATTAAAAAAACTAATTTTCATATAAAACTGAACTTTGGTAAAAATTGAAAGCCACGCAAAATGTTTATATTTAAATTAAAAAAAAAATCAAACCCCAATCTTATGTGAATCATATACTCGCAGATCAGACTCGTCCAGAGTAGGCTGGTACTGCAAAATTGAAGTCATCAAAGGCGGCAATGAAGCTCGGCCAGTACAACCACCGACCCCGTCAATGTGGGCATTCAACAAACCAACATCAACCTGAAAATTAATATATTAAAATAATTTAACTATTTTTAATAATTAAAAAAATAATTTAAAACCAAAATTTATAACTTTCTTTAAGTGAAAAGTTTCACTAATATTTTTTAATTTATCAATTTTCCTTATTTTATTATTATACCTTTTTCATTATAGAAGAAATTTCGTACAAGGTACCAATAAATTGCCGATAGCTTTCAGAGCCAAATTTAATCAAATTAGTTAACTCCTGAATGCCTTTAGGGGTAAAACTATCAGGACATTGCAATGCCAATTGCTGAATCAAGTCAACATTCCAGGTGTCCTTGAAATCCCGGAACAAAGAGGGCAAACCAACTTCTAATTTGATTTTTTTCCGCATAACAAAAAAAGAAAATAGCGTAAGATACCAAATAAAAGTAAAAGCTAAATAGCTAAACTTAAATATTCTCTTCCTCAAAGTATTAAAATGCTTTTCTAAGGAACACTTTTTTTTAGGGAATGAAGTGAAATACAAAACTGGAAAATAGAAAAAAATATCCACTAGTGGGAAGGAGCTTAATCAGAATAATCAAAATTTACAATTTCAAAAAAAAACACAAACGAAATCAACAATTTTTCCTGATTATCTTTTTTTCCAGAGATTTCTTCTCTTTTTTTTGTTTTTTTTACTCAAAGATCTCAATTTAAAATCTGTTTCACTAGTTTCTTTTTTTTTTCCTGAAATTGGCTCTTTATTTTTTACTCTTGCAAAAAAAAGATAATAACACAACGGCGAATTATAGCCGTTAAACAATAAAGACCGTTAACGATCAACGATCATTTCATTCAACTATTTTTCTATGATTAGGAACTCTAGTAGACAAAAAAAATCTACTTTAAAAAAAAAACATACATTAGCAACACTGGCTTAAAATATAATAACCCTAACCTTCATATGCTCCAGAACGTTTTTGACTTCTTCATCCGTAATAAATCCGAGAGGATTGTCCATTTGATTTTGGGACATAATATCCCTTAAACTATGAACATAAAAAGTCATATAATGACAATATTTCATAGAGTCGATTTTTTTATAAAACGGGTTCAACATTCCAAGGTTGTCAACATGCCGTCCCTTCACACGGTTCATGACACACATCCGGGTAAGACTCCAGGCAAAAAATTTCAAATATAATTGCCTAACATTGAAAGCAATACTCAAAGGTGGAAATATTGAGTAGTCGCGTGTATACCCGAGAACACATGCAGTAAAACGTTCCATATCAGGGGTATTATCAGTTACGGAAAGATAGTAATCAACAAAAGTCCTTGCTGGTCCAACAAAATCATGCCCATCACCTTGGTGGTTGTCAATGTACCATAGAAGATACAACCAATGATATCGATCCTGCTGAGTTGTTGGCTTTGGCAATGTCAATTCATTTGGGTCTTCAACATTGATGAAGATACTGCCTTGATTTAACGGGGCAATGGATGGAAGGTACTTGGAACTCAAAATAAAGGATCGCAAACGCATGTGTGGTGACGTAAATCTACCTTGACAATGCTCCCACCCAATGTCGGTATCAATGGTCTCAACGGTAAATTTGAAACCCAAGGACTCCAATAGTCCTATAAACAAATCTTATTATAATGAAAATCAAGGTAAAATCAACTAAAAACTATATTCAACTTTATTATTTATATTATTATAAAAAAAAATCTTATATTATAAAATATATAAAACCTAATAATGTACACAAAAATGTGTCCAGAGGTAGCCAAATCTATTTTTTTATATATACAAAACCATTTATTTTTTTATATATATAATTTACTTTTCATATTACAAAAAAAAAACTAGCTATATTTTTTTAACAAAATTCAAAAAAAAAACAAACAAAAATACTTTTCATTTCTACTGTTCAAAAAAAAAACTTGTTAGTTCCAAACCACAAATTCTTCAATAACATTCTATTCAACTATCATTATTTTTTTCCATTTGTGTCTTTTTTCCAACCATAAAAAACTTTCCAATTCTCTTGAAAATAACCCTACCCTCTCCTAAGCCTACGATACAAATCTTATTTATAAACATTAAATCATTAAATTTGTACCTCAAATACTTATATTACTTATTATAAAACCATTTCTGTGACGACTGTACAACAACTTTATGGCTCACCCTAAAAAAAAAATAATCAAAGATGTCAAAAAATAGTTACAAAAAAAAAGAAGAAAAAAAAATCAAATGTGTCGTAAATGACACGTAACAGACATCGGGTTGAACATAGCCAAAAATTATTATTTATTTTTACATACCCAACATCAACGGATTTGCTTTGGTTGATCCATGGTTTTTTCGCACAGGACTGCTTCCGTTACATGAACCAAACCCAGGGATCATGTTAACGAACCGGTTTTGGGGGAACAGCCGGTATTGTGAAATATCTTCACAGTCAGTCAAAACCAAACAGGGTGGACTCAAAGTACCTGGCAAAAAAGTCACAAAATCAAAAATTGGCACAAGCAGCCGATTTCGCTCAAGTGCTCGTTCAGGGGTTAAATTAACCTCCTCCGATATAACCTTGCCGAAAAGTACCTCAAATCCTTCTGGTCCAAGGTCAAAATCAATGTCACACAATCGCTTCAAAATCGATTTCTGCAACTTACTATTACGAATCGTCGAATAGGTCGTCGACTCACTATCACGATCGTAAATATAACGATCTGGAAAAATCAATTCCCCATTATGAAAAAACGATCGATGTAAAAAAGAAATATCAAACCGTTCCCCAGAGTGTACAATAATTAAGGAACCATCCCACTTTTCATAAAAATCATACAAAATGGTCTTGCAATCAAGTGTCGAAAAATGGTTATTGATGTACTCTTCGTCATCGCGCTTTATTTCTTCAAAAAGCTGAAACAAAGAATCATGATTTAAAGCCTTAAACTGATCAGTGGTTCCCTCGACTTTTTCAACATAGCCTTTTTCACACCAATATTGGACCAGCCTGGAATCAAATTCCTGACCATTTTCAAAAATCGAATAAGAAAAACCCCGACCAGTATTTTTGACAAGGGAAAACTTATCGTGGGTCTCTCGAACATTGGCCAAATTCAAAATCTGGTGCTGGAAATAACAATTTTTTAACACTAATGAAGAAATCATCAAAGCATCAAGCATGGCATGTTTATCGAAGGTCAGAGAGTGTACATCAACAATAGAATGCGCGACCCTCTCACACACACAAGTCCGATATTTCAACAATGAAGAAAAAAAGTCTGGGACGCAGATTTTGGTCTTAAAAATCGTAACAAAGGGGTTAACTTCTTCGGTGGTGTTATCCAAAAAAATTCCCGTATTCAAAGCATCAGAACTGTCCACCGACTCGACTATGGTATGTTCTGTATTTATGGTAAAAATGGAACGGGTCGAACCATCGCAAGTGTGGCCTTGTGTAGGACCCTCATCGACCGGATTCTCCGGGAAACGATTTCCAAAGGGCTTCGGAGGTGGAACAACAAACTCCTCCTTTTGGCACAATGGGTGGTCAATAAACTTTTGCGCCTTGGAAAACAAGTTGTATAATTGTTCAAAATGAGCTAATAGACTTGTATCCAATGGAGAATGATAACAAAAATCTTCATTGGTGCCGTCTACACTCAATTTGACACGATCAACTCGACGCGATGAACAACCACAATGTGGCAAAAAATTCAAAACATTTCGTCCCAAAAAGTTCGGTTTAAAATCATTAACATTTATCAACAAAGCGCATGACATAGGGGTAGCCTCGGACAAAAAATCATCAATTTGCCCTGTATTTTGGAGACCAAAAGTCTTAAGGAAAAATTTCAATTGGGTGACAAAAACAGTCATTTTGTCGGTATGTTTCGTAAGCGGCTCACATACGACGTCACGTGGATGAAAATGAAAATAAAAAGAATCAATTTTTTCGCCGAATCGATAAATCACATCGCCCTTTAACCCCTGTGGGCCATCCTCATCAATTTCATGTGGTATCAAAAACTGAGAGGCTAAATTCGATGTTCGAACGACA
The DNA here is from genome assembly GCA_004367875.1 of Oikopleura albicans. Taxonomy (NCBI): domain Eukaryota; kingdom Metazoa; phylum Chordata; class Appendicularia; order Copelata; family Oikopleuridae; genus Oikopleura; species Oikopleura albicans. Next base: position 16,973 of record SCLG01001013.1, read on the forward strand.
TCTGGACAAAAAGTCTCCTGAACAAAGGTCATCAAAAAGGAAGCAACCAATCCCGTATGGGAAGATATCAAAGCAGAAATCTGGGCATCAGACTTTGATATCTTCGTTATATAAGGCGGTACTCGAGTCTTGCTAAGTGCCTTTAACTGACCGATGAAGCATTCTCGGTTTTCAAAAAAGTAATTCCGGTCACACCCGGGGTTAACCCTGGCCGAACGATCATACGACCCCCAAGGTTCAGTCCCCAGAAATCGTCGACGCTCGTCAATGGATTTACCAAATTCATGCAAAGTCTTTTCCTGGCGTAGATAGAGTACATTATTCGAAGAAGAATGGAAGTCCTTACTTCGACGAACTAAAATATCGACCAACTCTGGCGCCAATTCACCATCAACATGAGCTAGCAAAGTTATATTTTATAAAAATAGGAACTTTTTTTATATTCCGCGAAAATTCCCAAAAAAAAAATATAAAATATACTTACTTGACTCTAACGATCGTAAAATCGCATCGTCATCAAGGATCCGTTGTCTCAAATCAGGATCCACCCACGGATCCAACTTGGTATCGTTATTTTCGGTGTTCGTGGCCATTCAGAATGTCGAACTGATAGAAAAAGAAAAACACGATTCTTTAGAAAAAAACTTTGATTCTAGAACATTTTGTAAAATAGGGACCAAAAAAGAAAAAGTTACTAAAATTACACATTCTAAATGTAAAAATCACCTAGTGATTAAAATTGTATAAATAACTATAAAAAACTGAAATTAAATATTTTTAAAAAATTATTTAAATAATGAAATTTCAAAAATTTCATATTCTACCACATGAAACTCATTAAAATCTTTTTACCATTTATCCAAATCTATTGAGCTTAGCCAATAAAAATCATTTTTTTTACTTTCTTCTATAAACACACTATTGTTCCTAAAAATAATAATCAAATTATCAAATTGAATCAAATTCAATCCAAAATTATCACAAAGAAACGGCAAAAGCGTTAATACTTTTCTTAAGCAAATATTCTTCACATGCCTCTATTTTAATGTACACTTATTATTATTTGCTTTGGAAAATAAGCCTTTCTGTATCTTTGGAAGCAATAAAAGGAATAATAATAATATTATAAATATCGTATTTTCTCTTAGTGATTTTTTTTCACATAATAAATCATATCATTCCTGAGTGCGACGGGTGTAATATTGCTATCAGATCCATTCAATAAAAATACAATATACAAAATAATGCCTAGAATCGCCAAAAAACCAATAATTTTATGTAAAATGTTCAAAACCCGAGTCATCTTGTTTGCTTATTTCTCGCCAAAAATTTTATGAACCAAAGGAAAGCTTACATCATCTATTGCACTTAGCGGAGACCCTGTTCGTAAATTGTCTTTTAAAGAAGTCTGAAGTGTTTTTTCATACATTAATCAAAGAACGATCACGGATGTGAAAAAACACTTTTTCTTCAAGTGAGCCAATTCGACCGGTGCCAACAACCTTTCTCTTCAAGCAATAATTTAGAATAATTTTTGAACTTTTACAAACTGATTTCGCCTATAAAGGGTATTAATTCAATAGCCCGTTTCAAAAGTTTGGAAATCAAAACTATTTGCCCAGAACGCATTTTGAACATTTTTTTAAATAGAACAAAAGCGTTCTAAATGGCCGTTCTGTTCTGTCTTGTCATGGAAAGATGGCACAGAACGGTGGTCTTGCGTTCTTTTGTTCTATTGGTGTTCTGTTCGCAATTTTTAAAGTTCTGCGAAAAAAACAAAACTTTTGAAATTTATTCTCAGAGTTTTCAAATTTCTGACAAATTAGGGTTAACTCTCAGGAGGAAGGAGTTTTTGGGAACCCGTAGGGGGAAAATGCGTGTAAATAAACACGCACTTAAAAAATTCACAATATTTCAAAAAACGGGTAAATCCAATTTGTAGAGCTCGTCAAACTACGTCGATCTGATTATTGAGAAATTGATCTGGGCCGCCAGGGCCCCCTAGAGGGCTGTTTGAAATCTCCAACCTATGTAAAAAACACCGTCAATCGAATTTTCTCGAAAAGTTGAGGGGGTCACCAATACCCGTTTCGCCCTACGGGGCCTCCATATGCCTTATATCGACGAAAAAACAAGTTGTATGTCTATATACACGCACTTCCCCCTTGGAGTTAAGGGTTTTTAGTGAAAATTTGCAGCAATGTCCACCAACCAATTATATGTCACTTGGGATCCTTGGGAGTTAACTTGTTCCATTATGTTTTTTGCTTTTAATGTGGTTTGGAATGATAACGGCGTGTTTGAAATTCGTTTGAACTTTTCCAAAAGTGGGGATTTCCAAAAGTGCGGTTAACATCGTTGACCAAACGTTTGAAGCCAAAGTTTATAAGTACCTTGACACTATTGTTTGTGGTGAGTTTTCTTTGACTATACCGAGAAGAATTACCCGAGTAGTACTATTTAGAGACTTTAACGTTTATATTTATTATAGGTGGAAAATTAGGCAACGTTCCTATTTAGCGGCGTCTTGATAATATTTAGAGTAAGTACTTGATTAGCAAAATAGGTTACCACAAATAACTCATTCTGTTTTTGCACCAAACAACATGAGCTAGATACGCAGTCTAACAGACTATTTATTTTTCACTAAAAACATATTTCCGTATTGAGTTATGTTCAACGCCGGATTTATCAATTGAACATACATATAATTACAAACTTGTGTACTAGACTGTTCGCGGTCAGATTCAATGCGTCCTCAAAACCAAAAAGAATGTGTTTTTTCACAAACGTTTTTTAGAGAAATTTTATTTTTTTACCAGAATATTTTTTGTAAACGGAATTTTTGTTTTTTTAACATTCCAAAGAAATTCAACGAAAACAATTAAAAATTTGGTATATAACTGGCATGGGCCAAAAGTTAGCAGATCCATGCACCCCTAGCCATGGCTCTGACTGAATTCTATTCAATGGAGTCGGAGTAATTTCTCCTCATGCTTAATTATCCGCAATACGGCGGGTAACCGCCCGGCGAAAAATTGGAAGCCCTCGCACGGCTATGCCTCCTCATCGAAATGCTCGCACTCCCTATTGCGGATAATTCATCGTGTTAAACCCGGACTTAGTACGATCCCGGACATTTTTCAAAATATTTAGAATGCATTTATTTTTAGCATTTTGTAGAT
>SCLG01001014.1:8096-22798 GCA_004367875.1 Oikopleura albicans
AAAAGGGCGTATTTCTAGCATAAATTGGCTAAAAATATATATAAGACAACATATAACCTACTTTGCGTTAGTTAACGGCACCTTACGACAAATTACGGCAAATTACGACAAATTACGGCAAACTATGGCAATATACGTAAGATACTCACAACATCATATTTAGACCTACGTTTACTCATACGTTTCCCACTGTTCCATAAAACTTTGAATTAGACGTGTTTAGGGAATTTAAGACCATTTTAACTCAAAATGTGAGATGGGATATTCAAGTGTACTTTAGTCAAAATAGCGATTTCGGTCGAAAACACTTTTCTAATCAAAATAATGCCCTGATTGACTGTTAAAAACTTCAAATTCACAAAAAACTGTGCTTCAGACTATAAAACATTTTGATATGAATATATTAATTTTTATTTTGAGAAAAAATGAAGTATGACAGATAAACAAGAATAAATGTATATATGAAACTAAACTCGCTAAGAATTATATTAAATAGAAGGGAATAATTGCAGATAAATTTTCAGACTCAGTAATTGATATGGTTTGAATCCCTAAGCACCATATTCATTTAAATCGCGATGATTTATGTAAGCTTCGTTAAGCAAATCATGATATGTTTTTCCTTGAAATTCTTGACACAATAACGTTTGATCTTTTAAAGACGTAATTTTCACTGTTTCATTCATGGCCGACGCTTTAGAAGCAAATTCGAATTTCAAAGGCCTTTCTTTATCATTTCCACATTCCATGATAAAATCAAAATCAACAAATATGAGAAAATTAGATGAAATTGTTTTTGTTAATTCTTGTATTGCTTTTGATACGTCAAAATTGTTGCGTAAAAATTTTGTTATAACAATTGAATCATAGGGACGAGAAAAATTACGTTTACGATAAATTAATCTATCTACAATAATGTTCAAATTATTAGTATTTTTTAAAAGGTGAAAAACATTCTCTGGTAAATAGCTCTGTAAGTCAAGAATTCCTGTTTTTGTTTTAAAGAAAATCTCATCTATAATAAGTCGTTCTTCAGCCGTAATACTCATTTTATATAAATGTACCGTCAGGATTTTTGAGCGGCGATGTCGTTATTTTATCTTCGTTTATGCAAAGTTTCACATGAATGGCACTCAATCCGGCTTTCTTTGTCGTTGTCCTTGACATTCGCTTTTGCTGATCTAAGCGCAGTGATCGAACTTCGACCATGTTCCGATCCTTTTCGTCATGGTATAATGTTTCAAAGAAATTATTCAAACTTAACTTTGCCCATTTTGGTATACCTTTCCTACTATCTTTTTTTTCATGCGTATCGTAACAGAAGCAAAAATAGTTTTTCGGACACAAGGCGATCATTTCACCTTTGAAAGTGAGAAATTCTGGTTTTAATTTACCAGGTAATTTTTCTTCTTCTACAGTATTTGACAAAACAAGCCATTTACTCCAGTTTTGTTTGAAATCATCAAGTTTGTCGTTTTGCACGATTGGGAGAAAAATATTTTCCATCTATTCTTTTCTTTCGTTTGTGGTTACAGGCACCGTTTTTGTTGTTGCAATTCCCAAGGAGTCGGTATCTTATTTTGAGTTAAATTTCTTTATTTCATTTTTATTTTGTTTTACCTGTGTAAACTAGAGAATAAGAGCCAGGCTTCAGATATTATTTTAAGAAATCAATAAATCTTAGCATGAGTAATTTGCTATGCTGAAGTATCGTTACGCCAACGTGTACGGGTTTCGAATCGGTAACGCGTTTGTTCAACATAACGACCTCATTTATACCCTCTTCTTCATTTTCACACGCCAAAAAAGTTGTATTATTAAACAAAGGCGACTCGATTTTTCTTTTGAGGGAGACCGCATTTGTCACTATATGTGTCGTCGTGCGATCTTGAACACGTTCTGCCAGCTTAATATTATTTATGATTAGTAGGATAATTATTAGGTTTTAATTGTTATTTGGAGTAATTGGCAAAGAAAATTTGCCAGCAAAATTTGGGGGTACCAAAAAGCGAAACTTAAAAGTTAGATTGCGTACAACCTCGCCAATTAATAGTCAAGCTAGTAAAGAGCGTCACTTCACCATGCACTCAGAGAGAAATCTGTACAATTGACTGTACTTCTAAGTTGAAATGCAGGTGTGGTACTTTTTCAAGTAAGTATAATACAAACTGAGTGCGAGTACAGTAACACTTATACGCTGAAAAATAACTCTTCTTTTTTTTTGATGCAAAACATTATGGTGTTTATTTTTTTACCTTGCCATATCCAGAATTGCCGAAAATTTTAGCTGTTGCAGACTTTGTTGAGATTCCTTCTTTCTCGGCTTCAATACGCATTTTTGTAACGTGACTCGCAAATGGCTCGAGACATTTTGCCGGAAGATATTGAACGAATTGCGTTACATTTGTTATCGTTAATCCTTTGGACATGTAGTATTTTGCGGTTTCACTGAGTAGTAGATGATTCTGTGAATTGAAACATTGTATCAAAGTTGTTGATTTAAAATTTTTTATGTCGGGTTTTTCTCTCTTAAGTCTAGACTTCATGTATGGAGTAAGATAATCTTCTGTTATTGTCATGCGTTTCAGAACAGGGGGAAAATCGTAATAATGTTTAACCACATTTTCGTCCGAATTAATATCGCATATAAGATAACCAAATAATTTACCCATTCGAATTCCTTCAAGTAATTGAGCTTCCGTTTGATGTGATTTGAGTATATCTGGAAAAGATGGCGTATCGAGCATTTGTATTTCTTTTAATAATAAATCGAATTGACATTCCCATATGACTTCTATAATACCAATTTGACTTATATCGTGTATTTTTTCTTTCCATTGAGAAGATAAAGCTGTATTTGGTTTACAATGTGGACATCCTGTGTGCCAAAAATCTCCATTAAACTCATACATTTTTATACCCTTGTCAGATTTAACGTACCCGTCAACATACCATTTTTCAGAATTTTTCTTGGACTTTGGTAATCCAATTTCACCTCGGAAATATTTGCTTTGAATTTTGGAACGAGAACCATCATTGTTGGTTAAAAACGGATCTTAACCGAGGGGGGTTAAATTAATGATTTTATAAAAATGTGATGAAAATAATATTAAATTATATCTTTCTTTAGTATAAAATTATACCTGTTAATTGTTTATATTCGATCCACTGTTGTGCTTTTAACGAATGTTGGTCGCACATAACCTTTTTTGTATATTTCGACCCGCTTTTAGTCCAAAGTATTCCCGGTGATGTAGGCATTTCTTTTTGTTGACATGCCAAGTACATTGATGTAAAATCGAACATGGCAAATGTTGTATAAGGGTCACCATTTGGAGCATGTCGAGCACTGTGTGGTACATTTGGTTTGTCCACTGTTGTTATATGTCTCTTAAAAACGTTAACCAGACCGCCATAAACATTTTGTCTGAAAATTTCTTGTATGTTTGCATGGTTTTTATTGAACGAAAAAATCAATGGGTCGGTTTTTCTGTAGTTCAAAAACATAGCTTTCATAGCAAGGGACGGCAATGATGCAGACGACATAGGATCAACTTTGAAATGCGTCTTGTAGGATGAAAAACAATTTTCTATCGCAACACACAACGGGTAAACATCTTGAATATTATAATGGACCAACCATCCGCGCATCGAATTAATTTTATCCGGATGATCCCTAGGCAATAATTTTCGGCGATAATATTCGGTTTTGGCGGCAATATAGTCAACCATTGACGGAGTTCTTTCAGGATTCAATTCCGATTTGAACGCGGAGTAAGGCGGAAATTTTTTTGTTGATTTTATTTCCTCAACAGACCCAAAGTAACTATAGGGCCATATAGATTTGTACGTGGGCGCGTTCCACATTCTCGCAAATTTATCATACGAGCAAGGTGCGGTAAATCGTAACGTATCGTGAAAATGAAATTTATGTGTCGATATTGAGAAGTATGAAGACATTTTTTTAAGTATTGAAACTTTAGAGCATGATTTTTTGAGCTCGTCAAATAAAGGGGCAGCCAGCGTTGGTATGTCAAACTTTCCGCTGTTATAACCAAAAATATTCAATCGTGTATATGTCTCAAGCGCCCTTTCATATTTCCAAATTGATTGGTATTCGTACCACTTAGCTTTTCGCGCTTTCATTATTGCTTTTTCATTGTCCAGTTTAACGAAGGCTTCTTCAAAATACAGTGGTAATGATTGCTGTTTGACTGCCCATATGTGACTAATTTCGGCTACAAATTTTTTGACAAGAACTTTTTCTTCCGACGGGTCTGATGATTTTCGCACCCAACATTTGGATTTATAGTCCGGTGAATTAGAACCAACAGCGATAGATAAGACTAATAATCGCGCATTATACAGCATACCTTTTTCTGGAGGACATGCCAATATTTTTTGCTCAATTGTTTCGATGTCCCATGTACACAAAATATTATTATTGTAAGACAAAATATCGATAGGCACAATACCCTTATCCACCATTTCGTGTAAAACACTTTTTGTATCCCCATACGTAACTTGTTTAATTTCTATACGACGTGTGTTGAACTTTTCACAAATTTCTCGATGGCGATCGTAATTGTGAAGCGATCTTGTAGAATATTTACAATTTTTCGTAACATCGCAAATCAGTACTTTTGGGAGTAGATGAGGTGAATTGATGATCATAAAATTTTCTATGAGACCATTTACAGTCTCAGGATATTCTTCAGTCAACATTAAATTCAGACTTTTTTCGAATTTATCTTCTGGTTTAATCCGGGGTTCCCGAACAATAACGGTTACACTTGCCACTTTTTCGTAAATATTTATGTTGACTTTATATTTTTTTTCCAGATAACGAATACGCTTTTGATTGAATATTTCAAACTCAGAGTTTATCCCAATATAATTGAGTGCTTGAGATAAATTTTGAACTGGTATGAGTTTGAGTTTTTTTGTCGCGTTATCAATTTTCGATTTCAGTATATTGCGAACTAAGAACACCTCGCCATCATACCGATGTGCACATTTAATACATCGTTTATTCCCTTCACACTTTTTACATTTCGAATACTCGGCTGATCTTGCGTCTTCAAACCAGATAACATTTTCAAATGACGTTGGGACTAATTCGATTGAAGGATATTTGGTTTTGTGATTTTTTAAGAACCCAATTGGCCTTTAAAACATGAATTGACAAATTTATTACTTATAAGAAAAAATAGGCCTTACCGTTGAAACCACTTTGATATATTAGTAATATTGTATTCATGGCTAGCCAAAAAACCATCCAGATCATCGCTCACTTTGTTATAAAATTCAACAGAATTTTTATATATCACTATATCATTTCCTTCGTAAGAACTTAACTCACATCCAATAAAAAGTCCGAAACTTTCAAGGTTCGGCAAATAACAAGAAATAATCATTTAATTTTTTAACCTCATGAAAAAATAAATGCGTGGTATTTTTACGTAAAAAAATTAAAAAAATCCTTGATAACCCCTGCTTTTGTTTTGATTGAATAAAGAAGACAATAAAGAACACAAGTAGGTATTTTTGTAAAATATATTGTTAAAAACATAATAAAGGAACACGTAAAATAATACAGTCTTTATTCTTCATCCGAAGCACTTGAATTTGAGTCGTTAATGAGAATGTGTAATTGTTCGCTTCTTGTGTCGTCGGTAGTGTTTTCATCTGAATCTTGAAAAAATAAAAATTGAGTTGAGAATCAATAAAAAAAATAGAACAAAATGATATTTTTCACGCTTAGTCTAGTAGTTAGAAATAATTACCTAAAGCTTCTTCGTCTATAAATGACTTTGCAAGTTTCACGGGCGACGAATCTTTTTCAATGTCATCATGAACGCGGCGTACTCTTTTTTTACCAGCTATGCTTTTAACTTTTTTCTTAACTTGCAGAAAATCTTCTGAGGAGCAAAGATTATCGCAATCTAATTGCAGATTCTCAATTGCACAAGTCGCATTTTTACTGATTTTATCTAATGACGACTCTGAATTTAACTCTTTAGAATTTAAAAAAAAGGCTAAAAATGTTTACCTATGAAACTTTGTAATTTGTTTATTTCATCTTTGGAAGCCTGTGTCTCCATTACCCCTAAGTAAGATCGAATTTTCCCATAGATTATTGATCCGCTTGTGCGTAGTTTTTGAGAAGCAATTTCCCATTTTTTCAATTCTTTAAGAATTTGTGTTTTAGTACGAATTGCTGACATTTTTTTTTCTGAAAATATATATATATATTACTTAACGTTGTTAAATGTAAATGTTATTTAATGTGTGAATGTATCATAGAAAAAAATTAAACTTATTCTATTCTAGACTTTTTCTCTACGGTTTCTTCAGTATCTTCGTTTTCTTCGGGAGATGGACGCTTTACGCCTTGAGTTTTTATTATTGAAATAAACTTGTACGTTTGACCGTATTTTGAGTTTGAACTTGTATTTGGGATTGATTTCAAAGTCAGCTTTATTGACTGCTTTTCGCCGCATTTAGTGAAAAATTCCTTAAAAACACCTTACATTTATAAAAAAATAGCGTCATATTCACCTCTATTTCACTCGTTGACGCGTTTCCTTTAAAGCAAATATTGGCTTTGTCCTTTAATGACCAGCCCATTCCCATAACATAAATCTAAGTTAAAATTAGAAAAAATGTTTATTCTTTAAACTTAAATTAACCTTGTTATTTTGATTTGGATAGAGCAAAAGCTTATGAATTTTCACTTCCGATTCACTTTCCGGATTTGTATTGACAATTGATTGAGAATTGATTAAATTGACAATACATTGCGATGACATTCTAGATTATATCTCGTATTAAAAATTTTTGAGAAAAATATATATTTAACGATCTCATCAAAACATAAAAACTAAACTAATAATTATCTAAAATAATAAATGTCACAAGTATTCAGAGAACAATCATCATTTGTTTTGTGTTCTCATTTTCTCGTACACACAGAAATATTATATTTTGAGGGTCTGTTATAAGTATGCGTAAAAGATGATCGAACGTGAAGTCAGCCGAAATTAACGAGCTAACTGTGGCGGAAGGGACACCCTCACTCTCTTCCTCTGCTTTAAAATTATTTGAAGTTTGAATCCATTTGTCGCTTTGTTTTTCGAAAACAATGTACCCTGATAAAATTATTAAATTTTAATTAAAAACGTAAAAAAACATACATCCTGCGTTTTTAGTCTCCTCGGTTAATTTCAAATAAATTTTCATCATTTTTTTATTGGCTGACGTCTCTTCAGCTTTAACCCTGTAGCAACTCAAGGTTTTAATATCTGTCGATGAAACGGTGGTTAACATTTTGAGATTATAACTATTTTAAATAAATAACAAATTCCCGCTTAATTTATAAGAGCGTTCAAGACCACGCCCATATCAGATAACCATGAAAGAAAGACATTGGTTTTGAAACATAACTTTTTAATATTGGTAACAAGCAAAGAACTTGGCACTAAAATTTTGTAATACAAGTCTTATCAATGAAAGTATTTTAGAAAAAGTTTTTTGGCAAAGATTTTGTTTTGTTCGGCAAAGATTTTGTTTTGTTTGTCCAGAATTACATGATAGCCATGTCGTAAAATTCATCGCTCAATGCGTCCATTTGAGGATCAAATTCATGTCGAGGAGGCGGCGGCGGGAATTGACTTTAATATAATCGACTTTTGTTTTAATTAGAAAAACACAAAACACACAAAAACACTTACGGTGGTCCAAAATCTCTTGGTCTATTGTTCAGGCGTTGGATGACACAAAGGCAAATACTTGTTAAATGTTGGCAAAAATACATGGCTGAAAAAACAAGGCAAATCATCAAAACCACATATTGCCCTTCAGCCGAAATGACCATGTTATTTGGAAATTTCAACGTCAGTTGATTTTCTGAAAAAAAAATTTATGTACAACTTTTAATTATCAGAAAATAGTCTGTCATATTTAATTTTTTGTGAGAAGAAAAAATAATAAGTTATTTTGGATTGTATTCATAAAATATTTTAGTCATTTCTGATTTTATATTCAAAACAAACAATAATGAGTACAATTGAAAAAAAAATGTAGTCAAACAGAATTTACTGTTTTCCACAATCATACGTAATCAAAAAATTAAGTAAAAAACGGGTTTTTTCAAGATAACTGAACTATCATCTTATACTTACTTGAATCTGTTTCACTGTCGTGGTCACTTATTTTTTCGGCGGTAAGAAGTCGGTTAAGTTTTTGTTTGTTTTTTGAGTCCACAAAGTCGTCAAAGACAAGATCACGTGTTTGTCTCAATTCTTAATAAAACAATTAATACTATAAATGTAGAAATTTATCGCACTTTTTTACTCCAAAAAGGATTATCTGGGGAATTATCTTTTTGTAAGGAAACATGATTTGGAGGTTATTCATGTAAACTGATTTTAAATAAGGAAATAAATATAACAAATACATATCAAACAATTTTCATAAACTAATAATGACTTTATTAATTTTGTACGTACTTGGATTTTGATCACTGTTGTCATCGATGGTTTTTTCTGGCGTGAGAAGTCGGTTAAGGTACTCTTTGTTTTTTGTTTCCGCAAAGTCGCCCAGATTAGTATCATGTGATTGAATCAATTCTTTTTTTTCTTTGATTACAATTAGTGTTTTGAAAATTATTATTTATATTACTTTTCTTATTTATAGATATTATTGTAAAACGATTCTGGTCACGAGTTGTGATAAAATTAAAATTTTTTGTTAGCTTTTTTAGTGTTATTAACGATTTTTATCATAATTTTGGCAATTAAAATGGAATTTAATTTCCGTTCGAGATTAGTTGTAATCAAATCCTTGTTTGCATAGTTTCATTCCTTGGACCGGTTGATGGAAAATAATACGACAAAAAATAATTGCAAAAATAAATTTCCGGAAAATGCTGATCTTGGTAAGTTTTTTGATGGAAAGAGGATTTTTTGAAAACTTTGAATGTTTTGGGAATTTTACCATGTTACTCTTGTTGTCTTTAATGAGATCCAAATTCATGTTTTAATAGTCAAGAAAAAAGTTTCAAAAAAACAAGATTATTGAAATATGAAAGTGGAGATTTGAAAAAAAGCTACTTATATACAATTTTTACACGTGACCGATGATCCATCTGGATTCATCAGACGCTCATACGAGTGAGGAGAAAAATTCTTTTTTTATCATGAGTCACACAACGAAAAGGACAGAAATCTAATTTCTGTTCACAATCCGTACATAAGTGTAGACAATGGCAGCATGGTGAAAATAGATAAGGTTTTGTTATCATTTTTTTCGGAATTATTTTCATTATCATTATTTGAAATACGTGTGTCCCCGGTTTCTCTACAATAGTTAAATCATTTTTTGATAACTTTATATTAAAATAATAATTACCTCGAAATAATGAGACTTATCAACTGTGCGGTGTCTTTTTGCGTGTTTTTGAGCTCATCGAATAATTGATTTGTTGCGTGCCTTGACATGCTCAACAATTTCCGTACTGTTTCAGCATATAATCGTATGTAGTTGGCAAAATTGTGTGGTTCAGCTCGATCCGTCATCCAATACCGATCGTCAGATAATCTCATATTTTTGTAGAACGAGTCAAGTGAACTTGACATACTGTTCAAAGCATCATTAAACAGTCCTTTGGTTGCCCCATTCAGCGTTGCTATCCAATCTTTTGGATCACGGTTACTTCTTCTACTCCATCCCCAATTTCGCTCATGAGACCAATCGTGGTCAATACAACTTGACCATGCCACAATTGGATTTTGATAAAAACCAACAATACGAGTTTGTGAAGACAACTGTTTCATTAACATAGACACTCGAATTTTGGATAAAAGGCCTTCGTTATAGTATTTCGCCATGTCTTTGTCGAATGCGGATTTGTCATTCGGATCATCTGTTTCAATAATTTGCGAATTACTATTTAGTACATGCAGATTTGTTCCGGAAGGGGAAGTTGACGTTAAATGTATTTTATCCCAATTAATTGGAATGTGTCTGTGTAACCAAAATATTTTGCGGGGTTTATCACGCTCTCGTTTGGCTTGGATATCTTGGAATTTTCTAAAGCGCATCATCACTGTATATAAATCCTCTGTGCCAATAGTTATCGCGTCACAATAACAATCGAGGTTGAGGTCCAGTAATTTCTTTTTTTCATCGTTGTCAAAGCCCTCATCGTTTATTGGTGTATAAAAAGTTTCAAATGGTGAATCCGAGACTGTAAAATTTTCCGGATAATCTCTGTCTGAGGAATCTGACGAATTTGTTGGCGAACCGTCTACTACGGAAAAGTGCCGAGTCATAACACTATTAAAATCCATAAAAGTCCTCAATAGAGAAAAAAAAATAAAAGGATTATCCGGATAAACTCTGAGGCGCACCAATTTATTTATATAGTGAGCGCAAAAGCTGAGGCGCAAACCCTGAGGCGCTACATGTAGGATTTCCGTTATATTGTCAAATTGTCAGAATATATTTTATTCAATTGAGTTTTTTTGTTTATCAAGTGGATTAAACTCAATTAATTCGCAATCTCATTTGTCCCTATAATGGAAAATCAGGGTAATATTACACTCAAGAAGATCCTTGAACAATTGAGACTCGAACAGCCTGAAGAGCTTTGTACCGAAGAACTTTGTTTGGAGAATTGTTTGGATCAAAAAATTGGAGAAATTGAGGAAGATGAACGCGAAGACAACAATAATTTTCCAAACATAAAAGAAGAAACCGCAGAAGCTCAAATGATTTCGAATGAAGAACAGTTTAAATTTCGAACCAGTTTAGCTGTATATGATTTGGATCTGAATGGTCATCAAAAAAAACTTCTGATGGACAAAATCTCGGAAACACTTGAGGCAATAAAACAAGGTCAAGAAGAGCCGGCTAAAATATGTAAGTTTTATATTTAATGTTTTAAATTATACAGAGTCCGATACATTATATATATTTTTTTTCATATCCAATTACACAAAATTCTATATGTTATTTGCCAACTATAATTCACGAGATTTATATTTTATATACAGTATCATTTATTGTATTTTAAAAATTCAATTACTTAGATCGGTCAGTTTCGTCTCAAACAAAAATGGAAACTTCAATGTCTACGACAGAAACACAAACGAAATCAATTGCAGTTTTCAACAAATCCACAAATACACGAGAGAGCTCTGGACCGGTTGCTCGTCCAATTATGAGAGTTCGCCCAACTGTTCGCCCTGCAAGACTGTCTGACATGATGGCCGTAGGGGAAGATGCCGATCTTGAAATTATGCCTGACGAACAAGCAAATCAAATCTTCAACGAGATGTTTGGTGTTTATTACCATTAACAAAATTCTTCATCATTTTCACTTTTAATATGCTGAAGTTATTACATATTTTTTTTTTCACAACTGAAATGTTGTGATTCACACTGCCCTATTTATTCACACTGCCTTATTTATTATTTACATACAGTTTATTTTAATGAAACTGAAAATATTGTTCAATATTGTATTGAAAATGCAGTTTTGTAAAAAAAAAACTCAAAATGGTTAAATTTCAAAAATGCTCTTATACGGTATCATGACTGTATTACAACCAATCCAATCAAAATACTCAATTCTCATGTTTCTTCAAAATTGTATTTGAAATATCCTATAAAATCTCTTTCATAACAACAAACCATGATTATCAATTTTGTAATCGATACATGTTATCACGTTATTGATAATAAAGCTATACACAACGCCTTATCTATGTATTATTTGCTTTTTAGTATTTTTGGAGCCGTATTGGATATTTTTCCTATCCCCAGGGTGTGAGGTTGACTTCTCGTATATAATACTACTAACCCCCCTGTAGTAAGAATTAATTGTAAACAAAAACGTAAACAAATTACGAGTAGCGTCCCTTTGCTCACAACTTTTTTTTTTACAGATGGCGCGGCGGATCAATGACGAGAAAAAAAAAGAGGAAATATATGTGCAAAAGGGTGCGAGTGACCCTTTGCTCATACTTTTCTAACTCGATTTTTAAAATCAAAGGCGGTAAAATAAATTTTCGTTACTAACCGTAAAATAAGAATATATTTTTTTTATTATNTATTTGCCCGGAACTTAACAGTTTTGTCTGTTTTGAAAAAAGGCCTATTTGCCCGGAACTTAACAGTTTTCCAAATGCTTTTCCGCATTTCCGCCTACGCACTGCGACCTAAACTTAACAAAATGCCCGGAACTTAACAAAATACCCGGAACTTAACACCTTTTATCCCCAGAACTTTGTTAAGTTCCGTAGACAGGTGGTGTATTTAAAAAGGCTTCTTAATTAGGACTACTTTTTAATTAATCATTTTTCGACTGCTACGTCCGGTTATTCAGTAAAAAACGCCGTTCTTTGACTGGCATTTCCGTTGAATAAATTTTACGACGAAAACCACAAATATGGAATCATGAGCACACAGAGCTTCAACCAGACCGAACTTCGAACAAAACCGAAATTTAAACATGGACTTCGAACCGTAGTTCGAACCCGAAGTTCGAACACAAACCGACCTCGACCACGGACTTCGAACAAGCAGAAGTTCGTACAAAATCGAGGTTCGAAGATTCCCGAAGTTCGAACAGAACCGAGGATCGAATATGGAGTTCGAACCGTTCTTCGAATCCGAACTTTGAACTCGAACTTCCCACACATACCGAAGTTCGAACAAAACCAAAATTCGAACACGATCTTCGAACAAGCAGAAATTCGAAAAAACCGAAGTTTGAAAATTCCCGAACTTCGAACAAAACCGAACTTCGAACAAAACCGAGCTTCGAATATGTATGTCGAACGGTTCTTCGAACCCGAATTTCGAACTCGAGCTTCGCACACAAACCACAGTTCGAACAAAACCGAAGTTCGACCAAAACCGACGTTCGAACAAAACCGAAGTTCGAAGATGGACTTCGAACAAGCAGAAGTTCAAAACTGAAGTTCGCAGAAGTTCGAAGCAGAAGTTCGAAACTTTACTGAACTGCTTCGAAAATGTGGAAAAAAACCTTTTTCTTGCCTCCAAAGTGATCCAAAAATAAAATTATTTTTAGGAAGACAAAGAATCAGCATCAATTGATGCAAACGATATTATGAAACCGTCCGATGAATCTAAAGATGACTACAAACTAGCTTGGGCGTTCACGGCAAAAGTCGCTGATATGATGATGTTCCTCGTAGTTAGGCTTTTCAAACTTTAAAATTAATTCTAAGTGTGAATTTAATTTATGTTCTCGACAAGAACATTTTGTCCGCAGCAAAAATAACGAATTCAAATTAAATTCGTAACTTGAAAAGTAAAGTTACGACAAAGAACTCACCTTTGATGTTCAAAGTCTAAATTTTATTTTTAAGTAGGGTTAGACTAACCCGGTTAGTTGTTTTATCTTTAAGTTTAAATACGCATCTCAAAATGAGCCGAAAATCGCAAAAACTCGGAATAAAGTTTGAATAGTCTACTCATAGCTAGTATTGTGATTGTGGTAACCTTTATGAGCACCATTGTGGTTTTATATGTGCACGACTGGAAAACCTACGGCGATATTGATTTTGCCGCACTTGGCTGAAGATCAAATTTATGGGACAAAAGCGGGCCTCCAGAAAGTCTTAAAATATTCTAAACAAATAATTTCTTCAATTGCTATAAAAACCTGTAAACCTTCATTTCCATAAGACAAAAGCTAACGAAAATTTATTTTCAAATTATTCATGTGTAACGCCTGCGAAATAATCAGTCAAAAATAAAACACAGATAAATTCTGTATCCGAAATATAAAGAAATCAAATAAAGAAACTAATAAAAGTTGCGATAATTTATTTTTAAATTTATTTCCTGTCTGTTATCATTCAAAATTTTGAAAAAACGAAATAATATTGTACTGAAACGTCCAACAAATTCATTATGAATCTGCCAGCGCAAATAAGCGCACCCAGTCTAACTGTCAGGGGGAAAATGGTGGAAATTTGCACCAAACACGGTGCCGTTATAAAACAGAAATGTGTGTATTAAAAAATTAATGTTTTGAGAAAAAATGGCCGGTTTAGAAATTATTGCATTCCAAATTCTTGGTTTTCAAAAAGTGAAAACTTGGAAAATCGCGCATCTAAAAATGTTAAAATTGATATAAAATGTTAATCCCGACAATTATTTTCCTAAAAAAATAAATCCAGAAGCAAAACCTTGGTAAATGGTAAGTTCCCGAAACCGGCATATTGGATCATATAGTTTTTCAAAAATGGTCATTTTCACCTACAAAGTAGGTGAAAATAACCATTTGTGAAAACATTTTTTTCTGTTTAGAATAATTTTTAATACTCATTTTTTATCATTAAATTTAAGGGTATTCTGCCAAAAAAATATGACAAAAACCATTACAGGGTTAACAGAAGGATATAATTACACTTGTAGGCCCCTACGCCGTTATGTTCCACCCATTTTCACTTAATATTAAATATAAATATCAAGAGGACGGTATGAACTGAACGGACAATGATTTTAGAATATATACTGTCAGGTCCCTTTAGATGTGCATTTTCGATTTCCGAAAAACGTGCACATCTAGAGGTACATGCATATCTAAAGGTACATTGCTCGTCGTACACACGGACAATTTGACCCTTTTTCTACAAGAGTTGGTTAAATAACCCTATAAACGT
>SCLG01001015.1:0-30050 GCA_004367875.1 Oikopleura albicans
TTTGCAGTGATAAAACAAGTATTTAATGATGCAGTATTAGTAGTTAGGACTTTGTAACAAATTGATTTTACTATTTCTGTCGCTAGGTGGCGCAGGAAGTGGTGAGCAAAAATCGATATATGTCAAATTAAAAATTCACAAGTTGACACTAATGGGGTTTAATGGGGGCTAAGCCTGTAATGAATATTTAATTTAGTTGGCAAAGACCTTGGCGAGTAGTTCTCAATCAATAACTGATAATAAGTCAGCCAAGTATTATTATTATTAGTTATTGATTGAAAACTACTCGCGAAGGTCTTGACAGCTAGTGTCAGAAAAGGCAACAAAATGATATTTAATTTTATTGGATCGAAGCCAACTTTAAGTAGTCATTTGTAAATTTAACATCCTGTCAACCTATGCATCTCATTAACCGTGTATATAAGTCGGTTTTTTTTACATGAAAAACAAATGTCGTCCTGCAATCTACACGAAATCGTAGCTAACTCGCTTCGCAAAAACGAGACAGCAGCTGTTGTAATAGAGATTGATAATTTTACTTATTACAACAAGTCGAAATTTGTTTATCTAACTGGGCGATTGCAAAAACCATTTATAGAGAATAACGAGCTTCTCCTAAATAAAGGAGCTTCGTGTCAAATAAAGTTCAACGGTTTAACACCTAATTTTTCTGGTGCTAAACTAGTATCGGCAAAAATTATAACGTGTACCGTTAGCCCAGCAAAAGAGGAAGCGTTTGTTCGGGGGCAAAAATCTGTTCGATTTATCGCTGAAAATATCACCAACTATGAGGACAATAACAGGTCAACTATCTAATGACTATAAATTATCTACGCCTTTTCGTATGCTTATCAGCGGCTCAAGTGGAACAGGTTTATTTTCAAAAATGTAAAACAATTATTCACAAAAATATTAAATAGGAAAAACGACCTTCATTCAAAATCTCATTCAATCAAAACATTTGGATCGTAAATGGAAAACTATTTATTATGTATACCCTTTTGAACTTGGAGCCCCTCCTGTACGATGGGATTCTATGTTTGAAGACATAAACGTACAATTTATGAATGAGTTACCTGACATACAATTTTTCGATAATGCGGACCGCCACTCGTTGGTGGTCCTTGATGATTTATGGAGTGAAGCGTGTGAAAATGCGGACATTGTAAAATGTTTCAAGGTAAATTTTTGAAGCATAATTTTCCACTAATAGGGGTTTAGGTTTTTTCAAGAAAAATGGATATATCAGTTATCGTCGTCAGTCAGTCATTTTTCAGTGGTGGAACAGGAGGGCGAGAAATTCGTAATAATTGGTAATATATTTAAAAAATTATTCTTAAAGAAATCAGATAGTGTAAAATGATTATGTAAGGAACGGTTCGGTGTAGGAGGGTTAAGGCGAGTGAAGGCGGGTGAAGGCGGGTGAAGGTGGGTGAAGGCGGGTGTAGGCGGGTGAAGGGTCGGTGTAGGAGGGTTAAGGCGGGTGAAGGTGGGTGAAGGTTTCGTGTAGGTGAAAGTACACCAATTGTGATTAATATTCATTATGTTTTTAGCAATATGGTGGTCATGTTCAATAACCATGGTGACAGAGACCTAAATCAACGTATCCTTCGTAAACTTGGTTACAGCGAGTACTACAAAGCTATTTCTCAAGATTTTCATCATAAAAATCGTCATTACGTATTAATTAATTTGTCAGCTAAAATTCATTCTCTCAAACTACGTTTATGCACAAATTTATTTCACGAATGTTCACCTTATATTGAATTTTACTAAATTGTTTAATTTAATTCAAGTAATGTTTTTTTTATTAAGAATGTCAAAAAAATTCGTGTTGATTCCACTCCGAACATTCACTGATTTATGTTCGCAGACTAAAAAAACGGGGGATACTATAACAGGTGTTCTCAAATCGTTTACTGAAAGCGATGAAATTAAGAAGCGGCCAAACCAAAAAAGGTGAGAAATAGACAACTTTAAACTGAAATGTTTATATGTGTATACTTCTTAAGGTCCAAAGAATCCGCCAACAAAAAAGAAACCCAAAAAAACAAAAAACGAAAAGTCCAGCAACCTGTTGACGAATCAAGCTCCGAATCTGGGTCACAACTTGGAAACGACTCATACGAGTCCGACACCGAACTTATCTGAAAACGAAACTTCTTTTAATGATATTTACACCAATGTTAAAAATCCCGCATCATATTCTAGTAATGTAAAAGCGTTTGTTAGTCAAAAAGCTAGCATTTCTTTACATAAAAAACGCATCCGTAATTTTAGTAGGAGACAAATTATTGTGCCAGGTCCATTTCACTCTCTATCATGTGATTTAATTGATTATCAAATGTATGCTAGACAGAATAGTGGTTATAAGTTTATACTTAATTGTATAGATATGTTTTCTCGATTCGCCTACGCTAGACCTTTGAAAAATAAAACAGCAGAACACGTGGCATCAAATCTTGATGATATTATAAGTAGCATGCAATTTATTCCCAAATTTTTTACCAGTGATAAAGGTCGCGAATTTGACATACGAAATCAATATATTCATAATGTGCTTGTAGAAAAATATCACATGGTGGTTTATTATACTACAGGTCCTAAAAAAAATTCGATGATTGAGAGACATAATAGAACGTTGAAAGAGCGTATTCAGCGTTATTTTACCGAAAATAAAACGACCAGATGGATTGATATTTTAGAAGACTTCATGACTAATATAAACAATTCTGTGAACCGATCTATCGGTATTGAACCGGCAAAAGTAACATTTGAAAACGCTCCAAAAATTTGGAAAAAACTTTATCCTAAAAAAAATTTGGACATAAAATGCAATCACGTGGTTCAAGGCGATCGCGTGAGAACTGTGTTACCGCAAAATATATTTTCGAAAGGTTATCACAAGGCCTGGTCAGACGAAATTTGTACTGTTCATAAAATCGAAAAATCTATGGGAGTTTGTTTGTATATTTTGAAAAATAACAACAATGAAATTTTACCCAGAAAGTATTATCTTTCAGAACTCAATTTTGTCAGTCGTAATGCAACTTAGGTTATCAAACACTTCAGACGTTTTTTCTTTTGAGCAAAAAGCTTCGAGCGTGATTTTGAGATGGAACAGCGCGTTAAGGTTATGCGGATATACACATGTGTCTTTAGATACAATACTTATTAATCCGTTTACACGAATTACAGGATCACTGGTACATATCACAAGTAATTTGATGCATACAAGTGTTGTGAATCCACACGGTCACATGCGTTCAATAACTCGACCCTTTATGACAAGTGCTAAAGGTATATGACTCATATTATTCACGTGACTTGGGTAAGGGTATATAAAGGGAAATTTTGTAGAATATTGTTCAATCGATAAAATAACGGTGGATGAGATTGTCTTCAACGTCAGCAACATAACAATTACTGACCACACAGAGATAGAGATCTTACTTGATTTTATCCATGATCAAACGCCGACAGTATAAACGAAAAGTTTGCGGTGGAGTACGTTATGTCCCCCTCAAAACTGTCGGAGGGGGTCGCAGACGTCGGTCTAAACGAAAACATCGTAAAAAGAGAAAAAGAACCACTTGATCGTGAAACAATTGAATGTTATCTTAAATTATCTAAAACTTATTTAGGAACTTTTTTTGTTGAGTCATTTAAAAATTTACTGGTTAAATTGGATGAATTTAGTCTAGTTATTAATTGCAAATTTCATTGGTTTTGTATTTATAGTTCTCGGAGAACATTTGAAATTTTTGACCCCTTAGGGTTTTTACAGAAAGCTAAATGTTTTAAAAAATCATTTTTTAAATTTTTAAGGGCTCATATAACCGGTAAAATATTATACTGCAATCCACAAATTCAGAGTGACACATCCAACGCATGTGGATATTATGTTATATTTTATATAAAAATGCGTGAAATGGGTCATAGTTTCACTGAAATTATGTCGAAATTTAGCAAAAAGTTTTCAAAAAATGACACTCTGGTCAAACTTTATGTAAAAAAAATGTTTGTTCGTAAATAAAACAAAAGGTGAATAAGATTAAGCTAGGTGAAGGTAGGTGAAGGTTGGTGAAGGTGAGTGAAGGCGAGTAAAGGTGGGTGTAGGTGGGTGAAGGTGGGTGAAGATGGGTGTAGGTGGGTGTAGGTGGGTGAAGGTGGGTGAAGATGGATGTAGGTGGGTGTAGGTGGGTGAATATGGATGTAGGTGGGTGTAGGTGGGTGAATATGTTAAAATTCATCCAGACAATCTAAAAGTACCTATCATGTTCTAAATTACTGATACAAGACTTAAATTATATAATGTATAAATGAGTCACACTTATCCTGAAATTATGTGAGAACTAATTCAGAAATACTTTGAAATTGAAATGAGTATTATATGTTATTTTCAAAACTGTTCGTTCGTCAATAAACAAAAACTAAACGTGTTTGGACTTGCTTATAATCTGAGTTTTTAATATTCGTATTCTGAGTGTTACTTATCTTAGACTATGAACGGGTTCGTTCGAGATAAGACATATGAGGACACGCATAAGATCGTCGATTACACGGCATCTTTCAACACATCGAGTAAATTAGAGTTTAATATTATGGTAAGTTAGATTGTTATTGTTTCAATATATCAAAATTTACGTTAGCCAGATAAACGATATCTCAATTTGGGAGAAACTGTGTTGAAATTTGCGGTAGAACTACCTATGGAAATGGTACCAGGTAACTCACATATAAATTTGTAGAATCTTAATTAATTTTAAATATTTAATATAGTTTTTTTCAAAATTGATGTGTTTTTGTTCAATTCATATACTGTTAGGAATCTTATGTTAATTTTCAGATAATTTTATGGGATCAAATTTATTTGAAAACTTGGAAATATACATAAATCATGAGCTGGTCACGACAAAAAGTAGCGACTCTGACTACTTTATAACAGATATGATATTCCTCCGTGAAGGATATAACGAAGATTATGTCAGGTCATCCATGAGCATTGCTGGCATATTTTCGGATGCTAATCCTGACGCGAAAGATTTTGCCGGTAATTCCGGAAAAGCGCTACGTGATAGTAGGAGAAAAACAGCTGTAGAAATTGACAAAGGGGGTGGGCATACAAGTTATCGATACAATATAATAACGTGCATCAATCATGGTCTGGCTAGGCAGGAAAAACCATTACCAGCGGGTATACCGATTCAACTTACATTTAATCGGGCAATCTCACAAAAAAGTTTACTTCAACATAGCGCACAAGATATTGATAATAAAGATTACAACTTCCCAGACAAGGTCGTTACAATTATAAATCCGATTTTGAGTTGCTATTTTGTCGAATCGAGCAAAGCTGATCAAATGTACGGTAAAGCGAAAATGTACGACGTACAGGTGCCTTTTTTGGATTATTCATTACGTCGAGAGCTTCTACTTGACAATATTAACGATTTCAATTTAAAATTGTTTGAAGGTAAAATATGATTTTTTTCATTACATGACACGAATTGAATTATTCAGGACCTCTACCGTCTGTCCTTATCATGGG
Source organism: Oikopleura albicans (assembly GCA_004367875.1). Classification (NCBI taxonomy): domain Eukaryota; kingdom Metazoa; phylum Chordata; class Appendicularia; order Copelata; family Oikopleuridae; genus Oikopleura; species Oikopleura albicans. The sequence goes on from SCLG01001015.1 coordinate 5,552, forward strand.
TTTAATGAAACCGGAAGATTTCAATGGTACTTTTGCAAAATCGGCATTCAAATTTGAGCGACACAATCTAGAATCATTTGAATTATGTGTAGACTCTCAACCTATTCAATCGCATCCATTAAAAATGAAAGATGGTAGCTGTGTTGAATTTTTTTCTAATTATCTTAGAAATACAAACCGATTTTACAATCCGTATGCTTCCGGTAGTTTATCATATGATCACTATGAAGACAGCAACTTTCTTATTTTCAATAACCTAAAAAGTGAGAATTATTTACATGGACAATTGACATTGAAACTTAAATTTGCTGAAGTATTACCGGAAAAATTATTTTGTATTTTTATTCCAATTTATGAGCGTAAAATTGTATTTGATTCGTACTTTAACGTACAAATACAACAATAATCATAAAGTGAATTACTACGGGTGTATAAAGGTGAAGTAAGATGAAGGTGGGTGAAGGTGAGTGAAGATGGGTGAAGGTGAGTGAAGATGGGTGAAGGTGAGTGAAGATGGGTGAAGGTGAGTGAAGGCGGATAATGGTGGTTGAAGGAGGTCTTTTGTCACTCAATTTCACACTAATTTACCCTACATCACCATCTTCACCCGCCTTTAATCTTTCAAGTAAAGATCTGTAACTTCATGTAAAACACTATTAACAGATGTTCATACTTTTTTTCTTGTCAATGATTATCTTTGATATCAAAAAAACTTTTGCTACTTAATTTGTGTGAAAAGCGTTAAATAGGTATAATGGAATAATTTGTATACGCATTAATTATTGAATTTTTGTACCCTCGCAGTAATTGAACGTAGATTCATCACAACTGTTTTAGTCACCTTTGAAAATACTTTTCATTTTTTCGGAATGGAAATTCTTAAAAATTCTCTGATTTTACAAAACATTTACGAAAAATGCGACTTAGAGACCAAAAAAAATCTTAAAAAATGCATGGATCCGAACATCACGATTGAGTACATTATAAGGTAAGAAACTGTTTTCTGTTCTTCATATTCGGATACATTCCAAGTGTGGTATCTTAATAACGAAAAATTGTTCAATTTAATTTTTTAATTGATTTATTTTAGGTCTGCGAGACAGGATAACACCAATCTGATTATTTGCCCCCAATGTATATTCGAATACATTTTTTTTGTCGCATCGGGTAATAAGTATTACCCTCATTTTTTCCCTAATCGGGCGACCATCAACTGTTACGATCAGCCAGTGCTTCCATCAAATAACAAAAGACGTCGAGACGGCACTTATATTGATTACACTGGCATTGATGATATAAATTTTCCTGTATACCTCGAAACCCAACTTTTGAGACTGTTTACATGTTCTATTGGAATTGATTTACAGGATCACGTTAATAATACTCACGGAGGACGAGAACTTGGGTTTATAGTAAAAGATTATAACCCCAAAACCGTAAGATTGGTAAATTATGTTAATAGTTTTGCTAATACAGTCTATTTCCCATGGACAAAATACCATCATGAGGTTGGGAATCAAATTTATAATTCCATGCACAAAGTTTATGATTTAGTTTCAGACGTTGAAATGTTTGGACACAATACAGACAACGCAGAATACTTTTTCGAATCAAGTTTTGTAAAAAATTTTTTCCCGACAAAAAGAGACTGCTCTGATTTTTTGCGTAAATTTTACTTCCCAAATTTCCAGCAAACGAGCTCAAATTGGGAAAAAATTGTTGATATAATTTTCGATTAAACTGGGGAGTATTGATTTTTACACATAGTTTGATGTTTCCGTATAATAATTTTGTTGTCGTATTTTATCGCGTTTCTTGAACCGAAAATTTAATCAGGTATCGATCTAGCTGTCTGAGGATTAAGCTGATTACATGATTTTTGATGAAACTTGGGAGTATTAAACTTTAACACGTTGTTTTCCGTTTACGTAAAGTAACTTTACGTACTATTTGTCGTATTTTTTGTTTTTTGTTAAACCGAGAGAATCTCAAATTAAATCAAACTTACAGTCCCTTATTTCAAAGCGGACTCTCCCAATGCGGACGATGACCCCATTACGGACGTCATTTTTGAGAATTGGGAGTAAGGATTGTGATGTTTGAAGGTGAAGCTGAATATATATTTTTTCCAATACTGCATTAACAGAATAATTTATGTGAATTTATAGCTCCACCTACTGTGCTCAATCATGTTATTTTCACTGTTTGTTTCTGACCTTTTATCAGTTGTTGTAAATCATGAAAATAAATTTAAAAAAATTCAAATACGACTATTCAAATGACGAAAGCAGAGAAAAAGATATATTTCGTGCTTGCATAATTTTTCGAGGTATATATAAAAAACAATTGGTGTTCTAGTAAAATAAGATAAAAATTAAGAGCTCAAACGAACTAAATTCAATGAAAAACAAATTCCAGCTCAAGTCAATAAATGTCGTAAAGATTTATTAGCCTACCAAAAATTATGCAGGACCGGGCGGTAATTAATTTACTATATTTCTATTTACTATATTTTTTGCTTACAAAAGTCGGTTCACAAAATGGTTTTCAATCGTTGATTGTTATTTTCTATACAAAAAAGTTCTATTTGTGAAATAAGGATAAAATAAAGATTTATAACATTAATTATCGTCTAAAGAAAATTTGATAAATGGAAAAGCATTGAGTTAATCGAAAAATTGGCACAACACGAAAAAATCAATGTTACAATTTGGTTTCAATCTAATACGCGAGCCAGTGTGGAAAAAATGTATACGTCAAGCGACAGTTATGAATTCACAATGCATATATTAGCAAAGTTTTTCAATGAACCGAACAATTACTCGCTTAGCAATTTAACGCTGATCATAAATCCGGAAGAAACGTTTAAACAAATTTACAGTTGTTTACAGCGGAAAATTAAATTGATACATTCGATATTGGATGTTATAAATGAAAAGACATCTAAGTGTTTGTCAGATGAGGATTTTTTTCAATTGTGGGGTGGTACACAAATCCGATTTCGGGAGGAAAAAAAGTTTCTTGATATTTTCAAAATTGGTTTCAACCTTTGGATCAAACACGATAAAATGGTTCCGAGTAGGGTTATTGGTAGCTGGTCTGAAGAAAGTCCTCACTTTATCATTTCCGAAAATCAAAAATCGAATGGTTATTTTGATTTGCATGAAGAATTATATAAAGTTCTTGATCCAAGTTATGTAGAAACGTATCATTGCACTAAAACAGCCGGATGTCCATTTACTTGTAAAAATCGGAGTTTGAGACTCAGGAATGGTATAATTAACAAAAATCGGTGAAGGTTCGGTGTACGAGGGTTAAGGCGATAAAGGTGGGTTAAGGCGGGTTAAGGCAGGTGTAGGTGGGTGAAGGTGGGTGAAGGTCGGTGAAGGTGGGTGAAGGTTGGTGAAGGTTTGGTGTAGGTGAATGAAGTTAAGTGAGGGTAAGTGAAGGTAAGTGAAGGTAAGTGAAGGTAAGTGAAGGTAAGTGAAGGTAAGTGAAGGTAAGTGAAGGTAAGTGAAAGTTAATAAAGGCGGGTGAAGGTGGGTAAAAATGGATTAAGGGGTTAACAGAGTTGTACTGATTTTCTGTTTTTATATACTCTTATTAACCGATTGTTATTGTTACTTATACCAAATTGAAGACATGAAACTTCGTGCACCAGTCAAACCAAAATGTTTTATAAACAAAAAATGCATGGAAATCAGTCTTCTGTACGCGAATTATTAATCAAAGAGGGCATTATTGACCCATTGGACGATTCACATAGACGTATAGTATCCTTTGATATTGAATCTCTGAATAGTGACACCTCGCTTAATATTAGTGGGAAAACTATCATTTGTGGAGCTCAAAAAGTTATAACAATTGGATATTCGGCAAATTTTGGGTCCTTCCGTAACGTTTTGGTTCGGTGCGGTATGGAACGTGAGCATGGTATTAGTCTTGTCAGGAAGTTTATCGCAGAAATGAATACACTACAACTTCGTCACTACGAAAAAGTCCCGCAAAAAATCAAAGAATCAATCTGTTCGTATAAAGAAATTTTAAAAGATAAATCACTTTCCGTGGCTCAAAAATCTTCCTTGAGTGGCAAAATGATGTATCTGAAGTCACTCCTGAAATTGAAAGTGATTGGATTCAATTCAGCGGGTTATGATTTACCGTGTTTGATGGATATGATTGTAGAATGTGTTGGTCCAGAAAATGTTAACGTCATTAAAAAAGGAAGCTCGATTTTTGATTTAAGAGTTGGAATGCTTTGTTTCAGAGATGCCATGAACTACACAGGGCCTTTATCTCTATCAAAATTTGCGTCAATCTTTAAATTGCCAATCTCAAAACAAATATTTCCGTACGAAGCGTTCAAAGATATCAGTGAAATTAAAGATCAAATATTTTGGCCGTCGTACACAAAATTTCGTTCATCATTGCCTCATCGACCGCCCGATTTTACAGCCGAATTACAAAATTTACTAGAAAACAAAGAAAAATTCTCTACAGTACAAAAATTATGGGATTATTTTGGTTATAAACCAATCAAAATGACGAGTGATGAACTCAATTCAACTCAATTTGAGCCAAGCGTTGCCGAAAAAGAAAACATGAAATTATTTTTCAATATTTCTCCGATCGAATATATGAACCAAAAACTGAATTACGAAGACAAAATACTCATTGGGGAATACACCAACTTTTTGGATTATTTAATCGAGTATAATTTACAAGATTGCGATTTACTTACTCAAGCTTTCGAAAAACTTGTTCTTGTATTTGAAAAATGTTTCAATGTTGCTCTCTTAGATAAACTCAGTTTGCCTGGTATAAGTGAGCAAATAATGTGGACATTATATGATGAACAGACCCCCAAAATGTTCAGTTTTCCTGAAAGCTACGGTTTCCTCAATCGTGCAATTCGCAATAAACTCATGGGTGGACCAACTATAATATTTCATCGACACTGTGAAATAAAGAATAAGGGTGTCTTTCACCCGTCGGTTTACACTGTGCCAAATGGAGATCGATATTCAAAACTTGTATCATATGATTTTAATGCGCTTTACGCGTACAGTATGATGCAAGATTTACCGACTGGTATTCCGTTTTACTACAAAAAACGTCCGGATGGAAAGTTCACTTTTTCAATCGTTATGGACGAAAAAACTAAAGGTTGGTCAAAAGAAGCTCTACATTGGATAAATTACATGAGTTTTGATTCTCGATTTATGAAGCCTGATGGAACATTTTATCAAATGATGTCTGTCATAACAGGGGAGAAAAGTGTTAATGTGAATGGTCATTCGTACAAAATCGATGGTTATGTTGAGACTCTGACCAAAAAATATTTCTTGGAGTTCTTCGGTTGCTAGTAAGTCCTAGAAAGTTAAGAAAAATTAAAGTCTTTATTTTAATTATAAGAAAAAAAATTATTAGCAATATTCTATAAAAATTTCTTAAAACAAATTAACAAAATGACTCGCTGGAAACCGTTTTTTATAAATTAAAATAGAATTTTTTTTGTAATTCAGCAAATTAATAATTAAATCATTAGCTACCATTTTTGCACAAAGTGTTCGACACCGTGTGTTAAAGACAATCGGGAAAAAGATCAAGAAAAAATTGAAAATCTGAAAACGATTGGAGAAGTTATTCTGATTCGTGGCTGTGAATGGTCTCTTATAAAATCGAGATGTTATCTTCGATCGCCTTACTCAAGTTTTTTTTACTCCAAGTCGATTACGGATCAGAGCATTTTGTCTGCTGTATCATCCGGTGCTTTTTTTGGACTGCTTAGTGTAGATCTAGTTACACCACCGGATGTTAAACAAAAATTTGAATCCATCAATTACGCTACAATATTTGACAAAATCCAACCCTCACAAGAAATGTTGAGCAGTGAAATGCAACAAAGATGTAACAGTTACGACGTAAAATTTCCTCTTAATAGACAATTAACACTTGTATATAACGCCGAGCAGTATTTGATTACAAGTGAAATGTTGCGATATTATTTATCATTGGGAATGCAAGTTGTTAATGTACATTACTGTGTGGAGTATCAAAGGAGCAAACCCCTTAAAAAATTCATAGATTTGAGTAAGTTTATATTAGACTTAAAGTAGTTGAATAAGAATGAAGGGGGGTTGTAGGCCAGTAAAGGTGGGTGTAGACGGGTGAAGGTAGGTGTAGGTGGATGAAGGTGGGTGTAGGCGGGTGAAGGTTCGGTGTAGGAGGGTTAAGGCGGTTGTAGGTAGGTGAAGGTGGGTGAAGGTGGGTGAAGGTAGGTGTAGGCGGGTGAAGGGTCGGTGTAGGAGGGTTAAGGCGGGTGAAGGCTTGTTGTGATAACATATGTATTATTTGAAATTGTTTTTTAAGTTACGAACAAGCGTAAAGAAGCGGCGGCTAACGGTGATGACGCTTTACAAAATTGCTATAAATTAGTTGGTAACAGGTAAAACCCTTGAAAATTCTACTAGGAACTAGTATAATCTTATTTTATAATAATATCCAGAACAAAAACTTGTTAATTTCACGTTATTTTAATTTAATATATGAAACTAATCGACTTTTCATGATAGTTGTTATGGTCGTCTTGGGATGAATCTCACTAAGCATGTCAATACATGTTATCGTTCTCTTTCCAAACTGTCAAAAGATGTTAGATCAAATTTATATGTCCGTCATGAACCCGTACGATTTGAAAATAGTTGCGAAATATACGAAGTTGTTAAGCGAAAACAGAGCATAACCGACACCGTCCCAATTTCCGCTGCTTTTTTCATCCTGAGCCATGCCAAATTACACGTTTTGAAAGTGAGTGCACTTTTTAATATAAATTATAGTTCATATTAAACCAAAATATAGTTCGTTAACGATATGAGAATGACATTAGATACGCGAGCATTACGTATTCTTTATATGGGTAAGAATTAATAACTATTCAAGTAAACTAGCTTTAACGTTTCCTAAGATACCGACTCAATAATGATGGGCTTATCAAAATCGCTTGACGAAATGGTATTACCACATCAAAAAAATTCATGGCAACAAATAAAGAATAAATGGTTTTGCAAAAATAATAAATGCAAAATTCCCGGCTTGTTAAAAATAGGTAATGATATTCTTAATTTTTTAGAAATTTATTTGTGAAACGTTAATTTCCAATTTTCGGTGAAATAACGAGAATAATTAATTTGAAATTTAAAAATAAATATTCAGAAAAAGAAACTTCTTCGGGCTCGTTTATTGCCATTTCTCCAAAGTGTTATCTGCTCGGTTCAGAGCATGATTATAAACGGTAATTTGAGTCGTACGAGTTCAATAATTTATTGTAACATTAAGATCTACAAAAGGCTGTCCAAGTGTAATCGATTTGTCCTATGAAAAATTTCGTCGTGTATTATACGAGTCTGATTTCCAATGCAACCACACGTTCCACAAATTACAATATAACAAAAACGCCAGCACAATATGTCTACTTAAAATCAATAAACGCGTGCTCAATGGCGTTTATACAAAAATGTTCGTAGAAAATAATCACGTTGTCTGTCGCAGCCATGAGACTTTTATACGAGTGGGAAATTGAAGATTTTTTGAAACTTGTGAATTCGACAGAGAAAAATGACGATAATGACGTTAATTTGACCGAAAAAGAAGCTATATCACTTCATCATTCATTACGTAAAAATGCATCATATTACTTAAACAATTTTATAAATCTTATACCCGCGTCTGGACCAAACGCCGTTTTTATAAATCTGCGAATTACAAACGAAAACGCCGTCAAACTATTAAAAGGTAAACAGTGAATTATGATTTTTGAACCCTAATTTTTGATTTATGACCCTTATATACTACTAAACAACACTTTAAGACTTTGTTTTTTTTATAAAATTCACATGTTGAAAACAGCCGTGATGTTTGAATTTAATCTTATTTTATTTTAGCTTTGCTGGATGTATGTTCACCTCCCTATCGAATTTATGTGGATTTTTTTGCATTGACTACAAGTGATACTCAAGACGGAATTTCCCTTTTACACCCTTCTATTGCAACCTCATTTAATGATCAGAAAATGATTTCCAATTTGACCGACGCTCACGAACTGATAAGAGAAATCAGCGATGGAAACTTGGCATCAAAAATTTTAGAAAAACATCATATCACGCGAACAATTGGAAAAAACGCGTCTCTTATTTCTTCCAACGTTACAATTAAACAGTTGGTATGCTTATGGGCATATATCGACCCCCTTTAACAAACAAAACATATGCTGTACCGTGTTTCAATAAAAAGTATTGTGTCAAATGATTGTTCAAAATAATTTATTTGAATTGTATCCTTGGAATGGCTGATAATGGTAGAAAGAAATTCATTTGTGAACATAGCAGTGTCTAGAATGTGTAACAATAGGTTTTGAAATAAATTTAGAAAGCATTAACACAGCCGTATCGATAATTTATAACGCAAAAATGAAGACTGTGAATAATGACAAAAACGAGAAAGCTCAAAAAAAAAATAAACACAATTTTTAACACGAAGAATAATTTCGAAAATTTCTTAGCAGAAATTCATATTTCTCCTTAAGGATGACACTTGAGAGGAGGGAAGACTGTAATACAAAAATATTCTAAAAGAAAGAAATCGCCTTTCGGTGATTGGCCGCGCTCGCACAAAAAAGGCCAATAACACATCACATAGGCCTCAGACTTGCTGTCAAGCAACGTTAACAAAAATATTATCTGTCTTAGAAACACAAAAAAAAATATTTAGCGCTAATCTATTAGTTTATAGATTATTATCAGTATAGAGTTCCAGTCCTTTTATTTGTAAGTAATGAAAAATGAACCGGGTGGCAAACCAGTGACATATATTTGTTCAAATTTTATAAATTTAGTTATTCAATAAAAGGATCGAAACTATATAACATAGGCAAATGAGGTGATCATAATTAACAAAGCTCAAGATTGTTTTGGAACGAAAATATTGAAAAACTTTTCTTCAATAATCTCAGAAAAAATGCTCATTTTTTCTTGTTTTGTTTTTGTTCGTACGTTGCTTCTGTATTGAACGGTTCATATCGTTGAGTTGTTCGTCGTTGTCGTGGTCCTTCGATAATACTAAAAATATGAAAACCTTATTTTGAAACTTTCTGTGACAATATTCACAGGCCTACACCCACTTACACCCACCTACACCAACCTTCACCCACCTACACCCACCTTCACCCACCTACACCCACCTACACTCACCTACACCCACCTTCACCGACCTCAAACCCACCTGCATTTAACCTTCAATTAAAACCATGATTAACTCGTATTTTTATAATTATTATTATTATTATTAAACGTACTATTAATTTCTTACTTGTTTGGGTTGATACCATCTGTTTGACATTTGTTGCTTTTTTTCGCGTGTAACGCTTTCAACTCATCCAAGTAATCGAGACGTGGTTTGAAATTTTCTGGCACTGTCAATGCCGCAGATTTTTCCAATGTGGGCAAGGGACGATTTACTCCCGGGATTACGATTCTTACGGTTTTTTTTGGAAGTTCTGGCGGAGTATCGTGCGGCATATCATCTGGTTGATTTTGTGGCTCCGTTTTCGCTTCCTCTTGTGGCTCATCTTGGCGTGACTCATCCAAGTTCAATCGTCGAGGAGTCGGCAGTTCGGTCATCACTTTTTTGGCTGAGTCTTCATTATCTGGAGTGTAAAAGTTATCTTAAATATAAAAGTGAATTCCAAATGATTTTCAATATTTTTAGTGTTTGCTCGAATGATTTTTAATACAATTTTGTTGACAAACTTTCAAAGGACTCGTTAACACATTAAGATAAAATTACCAATAAGAAATAATAGAATAATTAAACGTGTGTTATTTTATCTATCGTATTATATTTGAGTGACATTTATTGATGATTTTGACGTCTTCTTTAGACATTTAATTTTAACGGGTCTATGACTCTAGGAAAAACGAATCAAACCAAAATATAAAAAACTTACCCAGATTTGTTATGATATTTTCAGCTTGATCCGCAGTATTTGCACCAGAAAATTCAGGAGATTCCATTAGGGATTCGTTAATACCCGGCAAAAATCTACCGAGTTTGGTCCAAACACTATTTGAAGGTGACGGAGATAGCGAGTGTGGTCTAATCGGGCTAGGCGTTGTTGACTTCACCTTCGGAGGCGCTGAATTTTGAGGGCTTCCGGAAAAACTTGTTTCTGATGAAATCGAGGTTGGGTTCACGTTCGGGTCCGTTCGGTTATTTGTATCCGTGAATTGTACTACAGTCGACGTACTGGACTCGCTTGACAATAACGGTGTTTCATGCATACGGTTCTCAATTGTTGCAAGCGGGTAGACCTTAAAAAATTATTCAGATAATATAAGGTCTCAACTGTAATTCGTATAAAATACAAGCTAAGAATTCATAAAAAAAAGAATTCGAAAAATATAACAACATTAAAATTTTAGGATTCATTTGTCAAATTTTCTAAATTTATAGAAAAACAGCTTATTTTTCTCAGTATTAAATTAAACATATATTTGAGAATTTTTTTATAAACGTTTTTATAATGATCTTTATAAGTTGAAGCAAAACCAAATATAAGCTTAATATGTGAAAAAACAATGTAAGAGTTCTGGAAAAGATAATTCATTTTGAAGCTTAGAATTTACCCTATTTTGACGGTGTTTTTGAATGAAATGATATATGCAAAGACAAGCCAGAACATTCACAACGACGAAGGATAGGGTAATTGCAATTGTTGTTAAGGAACCACGATCAATTGGTGTTTCCTTCGTTGTATCATTTGCGGAAGTTGTTTCCATTGTCATACTGGTTGTTGCGCGTGTCGTTTTTGTATCCGCCGAAATCGTGGTGGTTTCCATAATTTTTTCCAAGCAATCTATTAAAAATAAATTGTTTTTTAAATTATCCGTATTTGTTTTCATTTTGATTAAGTTTTGATGTTTCATACTAGGCAATAAACAACTCTTAAAATATCTATTTTATATAAAAAATGCTTAAAATGTACTCAAATGGTAAAAAAATCTTCCAAAGCGTGTAAATTAAATTGTAAAAAAAGAAAAAATACAGTCCGGGTCTTCTAATTATGCATTTTACGTTTCCAAAAATTAGCCCAACTAGCTTATCGTTTATAATTGAGGAGAATACAACTAAAAGGTCGATTTTGTGATAAACAGTTTTATAATTATACCGTATGGGAACTCTCTGATTCTGAAGTTTTAAACATTTTTCCTATGACATTTTAACGCTTTTATGACGTCACACTCATAGTCAGAACGTCCCCATACGGTAAACACAATTATATGTGTCTTACCGTCATAACTAGAGTATTCGAAAATATACCAATCTTCACAATTTGAAACATATACAGAATCAGCCGTTTCTCCGAAGCAATCTAAATTTTTTTTTATTTTTAGCATAGATGTTTCTGAAACTGATTTTAAACCATGATCATAATTTTCAAGACTTTCCTCCGCCTTCACCAACCTTCACCCGCCTACACCCACCTTCAACCACTTACACCTAACCTACACAAACCCTCACCAACCTTCACCCGCCTACACCCACCTTCACCCACCTACACCCACCTACACCCACCTTTACCCACTTACACCTAACTCACACAAACCTTCACTCACCTTCACCCGCCTACTCTCATCTACACCTACTTTCATATTTTTCAAAACGTATCCCTTACTTAGCGTCTGCACCCTTATTTGACGTTGTCGCGCACACTAATTTGATCATATTTTGATATAAAGCTGGCACGTTATTCAATAATTTTACTAAAATAAGAGATCCTTGGTCTACCTTGAATTTGGGTAACTTTATAAACCCTTGGTCATTATGCTGTCAAAAAATTTTTTTTTCAGAAAACGGTAACATAACTGCGCAAAACGTAGGCGGGTTCGCAAAAATGTAAATGACAAATTTTCGCAAAAAATATCGAAATGTTACAAAAATATGGAGAAATATAATATATTGGCAAAATAAATACCATAACTTTACTACGCAGGGTGTGTGTACTTAGCGGGGTTTTTTTCGCGAAATGAAACTTTTCTTGGATTCTATTGATTCCTACTAGACGATTCTACTATTACTAGACTGCCCTTATTCGGCGCTTCCTCTCTGTATAAATTAAAGTTTCTAAATACAGTCTTACCAATTGCAACGGAAACTCTCATGAGTCAATAATTAAATAATTAAGCATTAGTGTATTTCACATAATTTTTAATTTACCTGATGCGTGATCGAAAGAATATCGATAGTTTAAGCATGGCATCGAAGACGTATACCCGATTAGTAGCAGCACGGCGTTAACTTTGAATGTCCAAGCTTCATTATGTTTTCTTTTCAAGTTCTCCATTTTCTGAAATAAATTTTTTTCTCCTTTTTGTATTCACGTCTCTGTGTTCTAATTTGTCATTTTTGTAAAATTAAGTTATGCACGGTATTTTTTTTGATAATAAAATGCAAAAAAAAAAAAAAAAAATAAAAAAAATCTATACAAAAAATATTATTGAATGCGAGCGTCTGTTGCGAAAAATCGAATGCCAAGCATACCCGCGTAAGGTGACCCAGAGCATCGGGCGCTGTAATCACGCGCCATATAATCAGCGAATCAGTGCACCTATAATTCAAACGGCATTTTGAGAGTTCGAGTAAAAAGAGGCGCGATAAATAAACAACTATGAGGCTGGGATATAAAATGAATTTCTATAATGCATTTCACTATACGGAAAATATTCAAAATCGTTTTTTATTCAGTTCTTGATCAATCTTATTAAATTTATAAATTTCAACATAAATAATACGTTTTTAACTGTTGTTAAGTAGTCGGTTAGCTTGCTTGTACACTACAACAAAACAAAACAAAAAAAACAGGAGGTTTTAAATAAAGTACAAGTGCTTAGTAATGTCCGGATTAGCTTTTCGTTCCATATTATACTATTCTGTATTTATAATTAGTATATTGGCAAGGTTCTTAACCAGTTGACTTATTTTTATACTCCCATTAAGTTTGACATCAAAAATTGGAACAAACGGATCTCTTGCCGGGATATTGATGCACGTGGGCAAACCGCTTAAAACCAAAGGAGTTCACAGTTTGACGATAAAAATTATGAATACTACCGGTAAAAACTTTGAACATAAAAATAAAAATTAAATTTAACCATGTTAATTTGTTATTAAAATATCTCAAACCAGGGATGGAAATCCCAATCACAAAATCACAAAATTACACTCACAGCGTGATTTTGGCGTGATTGTGATTGTGATTAGATTTTTTAGCAAAATTAGACAGTTTTGCTAACCCTGTCTCAATCTGTTTCAAACAATTTATTATAAAATTTCATACAACTAAACCAACAATAATTTAGGGGTCATCGCAATCAAACTAGAATCCGAACAACCGTCACGTCTCCCACATCTCAATAATATTCGCGATAAACTATCTTTGTTTTTTATCGATAATGTTAACCGGACGGGAAAATACAGCGCGTACCTGAGTGTACAATTGAATAGGTATATTATATTTATTTTTCTTCTTTTAAATCAACCAAAAATATTGAGATATTTTTTGTCAAAGTTACCTACAGTCCTTACTCCCATTACGGTTGTTTTCGGTTCTGGAAAAAGCGGCCGTAATCTGGTAGTAAATAAATGGTTGTAACGGGAGTGCCCGTAATGGGAGTAAGAACTGTGAAGGAACTACACTAACCTTCACTCACCTTCACTCAAGTTCACCCAAAATTTTCAGCTCAATCGCCGTGTGGAATTATGATCATCAGGAAAGACTGAAATACATGTCTGATAACACTTTCAAATTAACATTGGCTAATTCTAGTCAATTTTCAAATTTCAGAAAAAAAAAGCATTCAATTTTGAAAAAAAAATTAAAAAATGTTATTTTGGATTAATAGATAATCCTTTAATTTTGCCATTCGTTGAGCAAGTAGAGGATGCTACAAGAATGCAAAAAATTGTCTTAAAATCGACCAATTTTAATACATCGAATTTTACTACGGTCAGTACAATGACCGATGCGAAAACGTCACTCGTTAACGATTTTGACGATGATGAATCATTTGAAGCAGGAATCCAAGCAATGGATACACCGAACATTCACGTGGTGGTTTCCAGCGACGACGACGAAGCACCTTTAATCTGTCGTCCAAAAAAAAGAAAACGTTTTTTGGTCTCTGACGAGGAAACAACTTCGGATCCCCAACAACATCTGATGAACAGCCCCCGGAGTGTACAAAATTCGACTCCGGGTAGTTTAATCAATTTCATTGATGATTCGCAACAACAGTCGACCGTAGATGAATACCTCAACCAGGCGTTCAACACCGGCCATGGCAATGATTGCCTCTGCAACGAATGTGTTCCCATTGGTGGCGGATTTCTTGCGATGCTGCAAGATTGATGACATGTGTTCATCGACCTTCACCCACCTACACCCACTTAATCAACACAAACCTTCATTTACGTTCACCCGCCTACACCCACCTTCATCCACCTTCACCCACCTACACTCACCTTCACCCACTTACACCTAAAGTACACAAACCTTCACCCACCTACACCAACCTTCACCCACCTACACCCACCTTCATCCACCTACACATAACCTACACAAACATATACTTACCTTCACCCACCTACACCAACCTTCACCCACCTACACCCACNTGATACGTACAGCCAAGTACACCCAGTACAGCTCGCAATAGAAGAAAAATTATCTGAATTAAACTCACTACAATGTACACCATATACACTATGTACACTTATGTACACTTATGTACACTTATGTACACTTATGTACACCCAAGTACACCCTAGTACACCCAAGTACACTATGTACACTATTATACACCCAGATACACTATTATACACCCAAGTACACCCAAGTACACTATGTACACTATTATACACCCTAGTACACCCAGGTACACCATGTACACTATTATACACCCAAATACACCCAAGTACACCCAGGTACACTATGTACACTATTATACACCCAAGTACACCCAAGTACACCCTACCTGTATTGTATATTTTAACATTTTGATTTATTATAATTAATTGATAAAATCAATAACCCAATTCTGTTATTTACTAACTGACCCAAATCCTTATTTACGTCAAAAGAAAATAATGCCTGCGTTACCAGCTGATGCGTTAAAAAAGTCAATTTCACAGTTGACGCGATTGCCGCATTTTAGGCTGATTAAATCAGCCGCGCTTCCCGCGATACAGAACGAACCACAAAATGGCTCACATGCACTGCAACCTACACACTTGTATAAAAGGAAAGAATCTGCACTTTGAAAGCACTCGTTATTTTACAATTGCCAACCCAACTGTTTGAAATATCTTGAATAAATGAAATTATAAGAAAATCCACATTCGTATCAATGGTGACCACGAATTGAAAAAAGATAGAGAAAAATAACGGAAAAGAGAGAAAGAAAAAAAAAATAAAGAAAAAATATAACAAACTTCACAAAAATGGAAAACACAATGTTGTATACACATCCTGCTGCCGCCATGGAACAAGCAAAGTCGAACTTAGAATTCAAACAAAAACTTATTCACTTACAAACGAAGCCATCAGAATTCAGTATACACAAACAAATGATCGAAAAGCAAGTTAAGAAATACGAAATTCTAACGCAAGCGGCACTCAAAGCACACAAATCCGAATCAGATGCTGACCTTATAACTTTCCAAACAGACGGGAAACGCGAGATACTCATGTCTTCAATATCTCCCGGATTTATGGAGAAGCACTACGACGAAATAAAATACGAAGAAAGCTATGAAAACTTACTTAAGTTTATAACGGACGTAATTGGGGAGCAGACTCCAACGCAAAAGAAACATGCGGCAAAACAGAAACTTCAAAATATCACGAGAGACATACCAAATGAAGAAAAATTTGAACGATTTGTCAATCGTATTGAACGAATCGCCGCCGAAATTTCGCCAGATCAGAACGACGTTAAAAAATTCTTAACCGACGACGCCTTTCGAAGAAACCTGACGCCCCAAATAAAATGTTTTTTGCATGAACACAGCAAAGACGCTAATTCAACCAAAG
Source organism: Oikopleura albicans (assembly GCA_004367875.1). Lineage (NCBI taxonomy): Eukaryota > Metazoa > Chordata > Appendicularia > Copelata > Oikopleuridae > Oikopleura > Oikopleura albicans. Next base: position 21,699 of record SCLG01001015.1, read on the forward strand.
ACATTGCTCAATTTTTAGACAAAATGCACAAACACAAACGCATTTTATCTGTCAACAACTTGGATTCCAAAACAAACGAAAAAATTGACGAATTAAATCAACAAAACGAAGAACTTAAAACTCAAAACAAAACGCTGCACGACAAAATAGATAATTTACAAGACGACTTCAAGCAAATGATGGCCACTTTTTCTCTTCAGCAAGACGCGCAAATAAACCTAATAAGAACAACACAAAGAAAACATCCTCAACAAATACCACAAACCAGAGTTAACTTTCCATCGAAGACATCACGTGAAGAACCACAACGAAAACCGACATACGAAAACAATGGTTCCACAAATTGGCCAGAACACTGGGAAATCAATCGGTTTGGTGTCCCGTTCAGGTGCCGAAAATGTGGCCATCGAGGACACCGTGATCAAAACTGTAAAGGTACACGGTCAGAATGCAATTTTTGTCATACAATTGGACACATACAATGGGCTTGTCCAAAAAGAAAAGAACAAGAACACCAAAAGTTTTCAAAAAACGATTAGAGGGTAAGGTTTTGCGCTCAAAAACCTTACCAGCCTCAGCTGGTAATATAAAAACGCGACGAAATAACAAAAATCTTTCAAACCAACGTGTATATAATAATGTCACAAACAATGGACGTAGAACTGGACAATATAGCAGAAAAATAGTCGAAGAACGGGAAAACTACAAACCCAAGCGCAATATATCTTCACAAACAAGTATACCAAAGTACCCCCAGGTACACCGCAATACACCGGAATACACCCAAGTACACCCAAGTACACCCAAGACGACTCAAGTACACCCAAGTTCATCTACGTATACCCAAGTACACCGAAGTACACCTGGATACACTCAAGTACACCGAAGTACACCGGAGTACACTCAAGTACACCCAAGTACACCAAAATGCACTCAAGTACACCCGAATACACCCAAGTCGACCCTATTACATCCAAGTACACCCGAGTACACACGAGTACACCCAAGTACACCCAAATACACTCAGGTACACCCAAGTACACCCAAGACGACTCAAGTACATTCAAGTACACTTGAGTACACCCAAGTACACTCAAGTACACCCGGTTCACCCAACAACATTGCAACCGTTTCCAATATAGAAACCAACAGACCAGAATGCGGTCCCAAAGCGACAATCCAAGCAACAATTTTAAACCGACAACACAATTTATTGGTTGATACAGGCAGCCAAATCAATGCCATAAGTCAAAAACACATTCCAGAACAGATTTTGTTGGACCTTCATGCATCAGATTATACAATTAGTTCGTTTACTGGAAACAATGTAGAAATTCTTGGGACCTTTTTGACCGATGTAGTAATTGGCGAAATCAAATTGAGACAATGTTATTTTTATGTAACAAAAAACGATTGCCGCACGATCATTGGGACCCCCGCACTCAAAGAAAATAAAATAACTATCGACCTTTACAAAAACGAAATTCAACAAGGCGATTACAAAGCTCAGTTTGATCACCACCTGCCATCAACCATCGAAACTAATTATGTCGGGTTAACGGAATCTTATTTGAGCTCGAAAAAACAACCAATCTTACTGGAACTCCCTGATGTAATAGTATTACCTGGAAAAAGTACAAAATTTGTCAAATTCCAAGCGAGATACCCTGTTCTCTACAACGGCACGTATGCAACACCGGAGTTTTTCGATCATACCTTGCCCAATGGAGTACTTGTTGGTAAATCTATCTCCGATTTTTCCCCGTCGCAGTCAACATGTGTTGTTCGACTCTGTAACACCAACAATACAGACATCACTCTTCCAGCAAAAGAAAGAATAATGACACTTAATGAAGTAACAGTCTGCTCACAACCGAGCAATACTGGAAAATTAGAAAATAGAAAGAACAAATTCGATCAGATAATCAAAGATATTCGAATTGGTTCAACAAATAAGGTAATTATACAGAAGTTACATGGAATCATTTTTGACAATATTGACGCGTTTGCCGTCGAGGACGAACCATTGGGCACAACAAATATCGTTGAGTACGATATCGACACTGGAAACAACCCTCCAGTAGCTCAACAACGGTACCGCTGCCCGTATTATTTACGAAACGAGTTGGAAAATATCATTAAAAAGAATGTAGAAACTGGACTGATGGAGCCGTGTTCAAGTCCTTACGCAGCACCAGTTCTGCTAGTCAAAAAGAAAAATGGATCTTGGAGATTAGTTTGCGATTACAGAAAACTCAATGACGTCACAACGAGTGATTGCTATCCTCTACCAGTTATAGAAGACCTGGTTACATGCCTCAGTAAATCTAAAGTTTTCTCAGCAGCCGATTTATGGACGGGATTCCACCAAGTCAAATGTAGCGATCGAGCGAAAGAAAAATTAGCTATAACCACGGAATTTGGGCAATATACCTGGCGCAATATGCCAATGGGTGGGAAAAACGCACCAAGCGTTTTTCAAAGACTGATGGATCAGGTTTTCCGGACAATTCCTCAAAGCGAGCTAGTGATATACCTTGACGACCTTTTATGTCATAGTTCAACAGAAGACGAAAACGTAAAGCAAGTAGAGACCGTGCATCAAATTTTGTGCAAAAACAACCTCAAAATAAGAGCGAAAAAGACAGAATTTGTCACAAAATCAGTTAAATTCTGCGGTTATATTATCAAAGATGGCTCCAAATTCCCCAACCCAGAAAAGATTGAAGCGGTACGCAAACTTCAGAGACCAACATCCAAACAATCATGTCAACAACTATTTGGACTACTGAACTTTCACAGAAGTTTCATCCCTAATTTTGCAACTAAAGCATCTCCAATTACTAATTCATACAGGAAAAACTTCAAGTGGACTAAAGAAGCCGACGAGGCTCTCACCTGCCTCAAAGATGAAATCTGTAATGCAGCTCTACAACTCAAAATTCCAAACGTTTCTGATGGAACATTTGTTCTTGAGACAGACGCGTCAACCAAAGGATTTGGCGCTTGCCTATTTGTATGCAAAAAAAATGATGCCAACCATAATCATACACGGCAATGTTTACGACCAATCGAATATATGTCGAAAATGTTCGACAACGCGCAGCTTAATTATGGCGTTATGGAAAAAGAGCTTTTAGCCGCCCGAGAAGCTCTAAGAAAATGGTCGCATTTTTTACTGGGACACAAATTCACTTGGCTGACAGATAATTCTTCGCTATCATGGGCTCATAAAATTCGTAGCAAGAAATTGAAGATCAGTCAATGGCTTTCGGAAATAAGTGATTTTGACATGATCGTTCAACGCAAACCATCAGCGAGTATGAAAATAAGCGACTGTTTATCAAGAAATTTTGTTGAGCTTAATTCTTTGCAACTAACAAAGACGGATATAAAAGATCTTCAAGAATCAGACGAAATATTATCCGACATTCGGCTGTTTGTTTCTAATGACCGATGGCCAACCAACTTGACACCCGAAATACGTCCTTATTTCACCCGCCGACATAACCTCAAATTTGGAAACGCTGGTGAACTACTGCTACAAACAGAAACATCTGTTGTAACGATACCACCACAGTGCATTCGAAAAGAAATATTCGAACGATTTCACGACAAAAATGGGCATCTTGGCGAATCACAAACTATTGATCAGCTTCAAAGAAGTTATTTTTGGCCTGGTTTACAAAAAGATGTTAAAGATTACATACGCACATGTCATAACTGCCAAATTACGAAACCAAATTTGAGAAGGAAGCGAACTCCGATAGGAGAAAGCGAGACACCGGAAGCACCTTGGCAATATTTGGCATGGGACATGGTTGGTCCTCTTCCAATCACTGACTCCTCAAACCGATATATATTAACTGGAATAGATCTTTTCAGTAAAAAAGTTTACGCAACTGCACTACAGACAAAAGCTAGTGATGTTGTCAAATTGGCTTTGAAAAAACATTTGCTGCAAAATCCTCGCATGCCAAAAATACTACTTACAGACAATGGTCTTGAATTTGTTCTAATCCGCGATCTGTGTGTCTTATATAATATTGAACACCGCCAGAGCGTCGCGTACCACCCACAAACTAATGGAATGATTGAAAGAATGAATCAAACCATAAAAAACAGACTGTTTGCAGAAGAAGGCAACGAAAACTGGGATGAAAGACTGGACGAGACAATTCATTGCATCAACACATCTGCGAATACTGTGACTCAACACTCACCTTACGCAATAGAAACCGGCCATCCGGGCCTCAATATTCACGATTTTGTTGACCATGACACAATCAAACAAACCAATGTTGCCGAACAAAACTGCCAAGTCAAAAGTCGGATGGAAACGGAGAAGACCAAACGTTTTGAAAAGTTCAATGTTGAAAATTTCACACCGTTCAACGTTGGTGATTTAGTTTTAGCGGAAAATAAAACCAACAAATATCCTCGATTTATTGGACCATTTAAAATAACAAAAATTCGAGGACAAGGATACTCATACGAGATGGAGAATTCCGCACATAACACTTTTAAACGACATGCTACACAACTGAAAAATTACAACCCAAGAAAAGACAATGATGAAGATACGGAAAATATTGACGAAAACACGCCATCAAATACTACTGAAACAGCTTCTACAGAAGCTCTCACTGATAATGTACAACATAGTCCGGAAAATGTACAACATAGTCCGGAAAATGAAACTCAGTCAAAACGAGCAATACTCTCTTCGAAAAATTCAACAAACTCGCCAAAAGAAAGCAAAGCCGCCAACTGGGAATGTTTCTATTATCTGCGGAGCGGGAAAAAACCATTGAATCGAAATAACGCAACAGCTATAAAAGAAAAAAGAAAAAATAATTTGATGAACTTTCAACCGCCTTCTCCCGACATAACGCTTTTTACTGAACCTACACCCAGTCACGCCCAAGTACATCCAACTACACCCGAGTACACCCACGTACACTCAAGTACACCCAAGTACACCCAAGTACATCAAAGTACACCCGAGAGCACCCAAGTACACTCAAGTACACCCGAATACACTCAAGTACACCCTAGTACACCTAAGTACACTCAAATACACCCAAGTACACCCGAATACACCCAAGTACACCCAAATACATCCAAAAACACCCAAATACACCCAAATCCACTCAGTTCTACACAATTACAGCCAACTATATTCGACGTCACCAAACCTAATCCGAATAGCAACCAAACACACGTTGCGGACCTAAATCTACCTGAAAACAGCGATTATGGGCAGAAAACTACCGCCGACCTTGAAACTCAGTCTTCATCTGGGTCCGCAAGTATTGGCTTACTCCCGACTGCACGAATCTCGGTTGCCGATCTGAATCGAGTTCAAGAAACTTCAACAACACCAGTTACAAAAAGACAGAAAGAAATTTTGGACACAGATGACGATACGTTTTTTACACCTACCGGGATCCCACAAAGAACTGAGGCGACTTATATGTGTGAACAAAACTTACAAGAAGATCGACAATCGAATTTCGAATTACGTCTTGATGAATTCACAAAAGATCAATTACTAGATCTTGCTCATCATCATAATTTGTCACTATCGGGTACCAGCAGCGATTTGCGCGAACGAATTGACAACTTCTTTCTTGAACATTTCGAAAATCACAAACGAAACCATAAAAACGTGCTTATTTTTGAAACGAATTTCAATTTGCAAAGGGAGAAGACCCTGACACAACTATCACGTAACGAACTTAGGATGCTCATGCATCACTACAAAATCACAAAATTGAAGGGCCTCAACTTATTCACCAAGAAGAATCACCTTCAGAAACACATTATAAACGAATTTGCAATCTTGTATCCCAATCATCCCACAACTGAAGCTGGAGAACTTTTATTTACGCCAACAGAAAACTAAAAAATGATATTAAGCACACCGAAATACACTCAAATACACCCAAATACACCCAAGTACACCCAAGTACACCCAAGTACACCCAAGTACACCCACATACACGCAAGTACACCCAAGTACACTCAAGTACACTCAAATTCACCCTAGTACACCCAAGTACACCCAAGTACACCCACATACACGCAAGTACACCCAAGTACACTGAAGTACACTCAAATACACGCAAGAATATCCACGAATATTTATCAAAACAGAAACAAATATCTGAAAACTGCATCTGAAGAATTATTGTTTGCGCCAACAACATGTCAAATTATCAAACAATTGGCTCATAACTATTGTATTCAGAATGGGATTATTTGCTTTCGTGTTCGTTCTCCAGCAATGCAACTCCATCAATATTTTGGTTCGACCAGATATTGGAACATCACTAATACAAAACGAACATCCAACGCAATTTTTTGTCGACCGACCACGTGTAACCATCAATGTTATTATGCCATCGCCCAGAAGACTTTTGGACTACACCAAGTACGACACTTGCAATGAAAACTTTAAAATGCACGACCGGCCGTTATGCGAATTTCAATTTGGTGAGTTCGAGACATCTTTGTTCGACTTCCTTGATCTCAAATTACTCAAAAATCGACGAGACACGCTAAATGAAAAGAAGTATGGACCAGAATCTGATAATACGGTTGTCCAGCTGACCAGCAAAGAAGCCCTGGCTTTTTACGCTAAACAACAACAGAGACAGATAAGAAGTACAAGTCCGATAACTCAAGAAACACGCTTACGGAGAGATGGTGGAGCTACAATTTTGATTGGCACCGCAATCGCAGTTGGAACCGCGGTTGTCGGCTACTTCGCAGGAGAATCTGTATCATCTAAAACCATTGATGAAATTAAAAATGAAAACAAGCGGCAAGAACAAGCCCTCTTGAATCTCAATAGAGCTGTAAAGTTGACCGAAGAAAATCTTGCTGAAATAGCTCATCAACTACGAAAATACCCGTCAATGACACTAGCAGGATCTACTTCTTTGCCATTTGAAATTAAATACGAAGCTGGAACTGTACAAAACATAAACCTCGATACTCGATCCGACGTTGGACCTACACTCCACATTAGCCGCCTCAACAGTAAAGAATTTGAGAAATTCGAAAGATACATCCTTACAATGCGAAATGCCCGACTGCCTCTCGATAAATCCTTTATTCTACCGCTACGAGCTCAATGCTTATCTTTACAAACTAAAACAACGGATTTGGAAAAGCAATTTTGTACTGATTTCGCATTTTACAGTACACGATGGGATACAGGATTGTCTTTCAATGGACTTGGACTTACGTATTTCGATTCCGAAAACTCTCTGATCGACTCAATGGTGTACAGTTTCACAGTTGATATTCCAATACTACATGAACAGCAACTGGAAGAGTTTTCAATTATCAACTTGGGGTTGTTTCATACGCCATCAAATATAAAAACCGTCTTGTTACCAACACACGCAATTTTAACGAAGTCTGGCGTCATACATCCTGTGGATAAAAGCAAATGCATCAACATGGAAAATGGGAGTATTTGTCCAACAAACTCCATTGGAACATATTCCGCTTGTTTGGACTCTGTTTATAATGGAACTTTATCACAAACCTGCAAATACGAAGAAAATCCTAGCCAAACGACCTGTATAGGCGAGTTAACGGATAGTTTTATGGTCGTGTCACTCTATGGATCTTCGGTTATTCATTATGATGTTGCGAACAGCCGGCACATGCATAAAACCCACGACATACGAACATTTGGGATAGTTAACAGAACAACAACCGACAGAACACTTTTTTGTAAACCTTCGATTCACCGACACATCGCACCAGAACTTCGCGTGCCTAGACGGCAAGACACCATAACCGCCAATTTTACAACAACACTGATTGCAGCACATACTTCTATTATAAGCGTTAAAACCACAAACGACCGATTGAAAACCATCGAAACCAACATGGAAATAAGCTCAAAAAACCTGGAAAAATCAGAAGAAAACTTGGAAAAGAAAATCAATCATACAAATTCATCACTCACATACTTCAAAAACAACGTCGCAACAGCAATTGAAGAACTCCCGTCAACAATCAAAAAACATGTCGGAAACTTCGGGAAAAACATTTTCGTATCTATCCTGACACCGCTTTGCATTTTTGTTGTTTGTGGAATATCGGCGTTTCTTATTTTGTACGCCGTGTTCACGAAACTTAAAAAATCAATAAAAGACAAATTATCTCGACCAGCCATCGTATCCAGAACGAACCGTATGCCAGAACCAGCTGGCAATGGTAACTCTCGAACCGAAGAATCCCAATGTTAAAACTCTATCTTTTTTCTACGATCCCTCAGACTGTAAACAGTGATACGTACAGCCAAGTACACCCAGTACAGCTCGCAAT
>SCLG01001016.1:0-20026 GCA_004367875.1 Oikopleura albicans
ATGGGACGCTAAATTTTAAAAAAAAGAAAATTGAAAAAATATATATATATGTAGAAGAAGACGACGGAGTTTATTATTTATCATGTAATTTAGGCATACCGGGGAGAGCGGACTTCCAGTGTGGCCGGAGGATAGAGCCTTCTTTCGGGAAAAAGATCCAGCAATTAACCCGCGAAGCGATGTGGCGAAATGGGTTAAAGTGGCCATGGTATCAAAACGATTCGTGCCCCAATACAACGTGGCGGTCACGGAACATCTGGCTCCAGTAACGGAATACGTTAACCCGTTCGTGGCAACACGGTGGTTAATGCGTACAGCACCAAAACTTTGTTCACCAGGAGTCGTGGACAAGGTCAAGAAACCAGCCGTCCGAAAGGTCATAGATTTGGAGGGTCAAGAGGTCAAGTTAGTGTTCGATTACCATCACTGCGAACATGACCCCTTGGCCCAAATTGCCGAGGTCGCATTATTAATGGACTCGGAGGTTAATACGCCGGATTTTACACCCGAAATGGAAAAGTTCGGGGTACTACCTCAGATGTTTGAGGAGGGTAAGTATAACCCGGAGAAGTTGATGGCATTCCGTTATATCAGAGTGCCAAATGTGCGAGGACCGACGGACGAATACCCGGCGACATCTTTGGAATTGACCGGGCGTGCAGTGGCGCGCATGGTCTATGCGTTCGAACGAGATCTGATGGATGATGCGTTGGTTACGGAAAACATGTCCCCATTCCGTATCTTTAAGATGAAACCGGTTACGTTTTTTCAACAAGACGCTCTCAAGTGCATCGAACCGGTGTATAGGGCACGCCCGTTATTCGACCATCTGGCCCAACCAATCGAACGATTGAGTTTGGTTAGGGTAAGTTATTTTGCATCTTTAAAAAAAAAGAATATAGTAGGATTACGTTGCAATATTGGCAGATTTTGGCTGAATGATAAAAAAAAAATAAATATAAAATATAATATAATATATAGAAGAAAAGACCGACGGTCGGAGTAAAAGTTTTTAAAAAAAAGAGGATACGGAATTAGAAATATATCGTATATATTATATATTAATTTATTATCATTAATTATGTCATATATTGCTGTATATAGTATAAGTCGTGGTATAAATTACAATATACTATCTTATGATTATAGTATATTGTATATGACTAAGTTTAAAAAAAAATCTGTTTAAAACCAATAATAACGTAATATTTTAAGGTGTTTGCTGCGTCCTACAGGCGAATGCGTTCTTATACCCAGGAACAGCTGGAATTGTATTTTGAGAACGACCCAGTCTGGCGCGACAATCAACACCGGTTTCAGCGCGCAAATGGGCCACAGCGCGCCGATTTGCTGATTAATTGTGCCAAACGGCACGCCGACCGACGGTCTCAACAACCTACCACAGAGATGGTATTTAACAATGAGGTCGATGGTGTGGTTTTCCGCACGACTTTCCCGCTCCCACAACCATCCAAACAATGGTTGGCGGCACGGAAGATGGCCTTGTCACAAGTCGAAAAGCTCGACTTTTCGACCTACGATGAGCTCCCCCGCTACATATATGATGCACCAAGGGAGTTTCATGGTCCATTTATACGAGCACTACGGGACATGCGTACCCCGGCGGAGTATATGGATATGTTGTTGCGGCGTTTTAGCCTGAACTTTTTGCTAACGGTCCCACAGGCCAAAAAGTTGGAACAGCGGTATAATGAAACAATCGGGGCCAAAGATAAGGCATCCTTTAGTGTCGTCATTTCGGAATTCTGGAGTCAAACTAGCTTCCGTTTTCTGTTTGACCACAAGGTGGATGCTACGGCACGAGTGCCGAAAATCTTGACTGATTTGGACCGACGGTCGCCTACGGCAAAATTGCTACAGATTGTAGCTAATTATACCCGGAACATTATTCAGCATCGGGTTTTTTCACGACTGCCTGAGGATGCGCGCTGGGACCAAGAATCCCGACCAGGATGGGATGCGCCAATCCAGCTGGATACACGACCGACGGTCAGCGATATTGAGTTGCCTCGAGCACCACAAAAACAGGTGGTAGTGGCTCCTCCAGTGCAAAATGAGAGCCTGATTGACCCCAACGAGACCCCTCAGCAAAGGCAGCAACGAGCGGATGAGGTACGCCAAAATTTGGCACGATTGGAGTTAGAGGAGGAGCAACGGATTCAGAAAATCGAAGAACAAACTTGTTAAAAAATTTTTTATTTTTTGTTAATGTTATGCGTTGTTTAGGGGTTAATTTTCGCGGCAATTTAAGGTGTTTTTGAATTTGTTCTGGTCATTACATTTAAAAAAAAAATGATGATATAATACATTTTTACTTAAAAAAAAAGCAAGATAATTTCATTAAAAATTAATAAAAAATAAAATGCAACGCGTCGTTTCTAGTTAATTGTTTCATAGCCTGTTTTTAAAAAAAAACGGGTACTTTTTGAATGCGCAAATTTTCGTCAACTATTTAAAAAAAAAACATGCCTTTTCTATACATTTTGAAAAATTACGACCGTCGGTCCATTTGTCAAAACTTCAAACATAAAAACTCTTTAAACAATAGTCAGGCCATTTTTCTTACAAATGTAGAAATCAGCGTATTTTGCAACATTAGCATTTACTGTTACACTGTACATTTTCATGTTTCACAATACCAATTTGAAATATACGCACTACCACATTTCTTGTGTCTCAATGGGAGAAAATGGGGAACAGAAGGGTAGAAAAAATTATATTTTTCTAGAAACGGTCTCACAGACAAAGTACCAATTTTGGGTTTTCGGTTTAGTTAAAAAAAAAATGAAAAAAAAAATGATATGGAAGTCGACATTTAAAATATATATATGTACACAGGGAGGTGCCTTTTATTAGTATAAGAGCGTAGATTTTTTGCACTTAGTATTAATATCAAGGGAGAAATTAAGTACTTCGAGGCATTAAATTAAAAAATATATATATATACAAAAATAGAATAATTAGTACTAGATAGGTAGTTTTCTTCTTAAAGTCTAGTAGTTTAACCAGTGTAGTAAAAAAAAAGAGAGAGAGAAAAACTTGTCTGATAACGAAATACGCGCGCGAGATATAGGGTGTGGTAAGTTTGGTACAAACGTAACTGAATTTTGGAAAAGCGCGCGAACTTTCTTTTTTTGGGGAATTTCCCCACCTACTTTAACCCCCGTAGAAAATAAGGCCATATATAAGTTGGATAAGTAGGAAAATTTTTCAATTTTTGTCAATTTATGACACAAAATTCTCCAAATAATTTTAAATACTTTTTCGGGGAAAGCCGTTCAATGTCAGAGTCACCATTAAAACTAAAAATTCCCGATTCGGGGGTTAAGAAGGAAAAAGGACCGACGGTCAAATTAAATTTAACAGAAGTAGCTAAATTGGCTTCGGATAGGCTTATCTTGGATGCCCGAAGATTTGCGGGTTGGATGCCTGCAGAGTCTTTGGAGCCAAAAGAAATGGAACGGGAATTTCAGCGGTTCTTCTTGACTATCCAGGGCTCGGCATCAACGGCTCTTACGGCAAAAGCACGACTTACGAAAATCCCGGATAATTGGACTCCGTCATCTCAACTTGATGATGGGTTCCGAGCGAGCGTTTTGAAGGACTTAGAACAGGGGGATTTACCGTTAGGGGATCAGGTAAAATTAATATAGATGAAGGGTTATATACAATTAATACAATATATTAAAAATGTCACATATAATTAATATTATACGCGGTCCCGATTTTCTAGTTGAGCACCTTATAGTTGAGCACGACTGCCTACTTGAGCACGTTTTTAAAAGAAAGGAATTTTTGGTTTGCCAGACAAAACTTGGCGCTTCAATTTTACGTTTATTTTATGATTCAAAAGCGCCCTAAAATGACAATTTTAAAACTAGTTAAATTGCTCAACTAGGAAGTCGGGGCTGTAATATGGTTAATAGATATATATATTATAAGCCATACATATATATATTATATATATCGTCTTGTTTTTAAAAAAAAAAGATTTTTAATTAGCGTCAATACAAAAATATTTATAAAAAAAAGGAGATCGTCTTTCGGTGATTTTTCTTTTCGGTTATTAACCGACCGCGCTCAAAAAAAAAAGACCAATAACAGGCCGCTTAGGCCACAGACGCTCTGTCAAGAAATGTTACCAAAAAATGGTAACATTATTTATTTTTCGCGTTTGAAAATCATTGCGATATACATAATTAATATATAAAAGAAATTATTATAATTAATAATGAATAATTACGTCTTTATAGTATCAGCTGTTGTTACGCAAGTACAGCGTTATCCGTGATGGTCAAACAACACAGGATGACAAACAAGTCATGTTGCAGGCCGAACTGGATGAAAAAAGTCGGGAATTGGACGCGGCACGCGTACACGCCCAATCCCTTAAAAATGAACTAAGAACTGCTAAACTGGAGCTTAAACGGCCTCAGCTGTTTGAACCGGCGGCATCAGTTCAGCCAACGGGTCAACCAGAGAACTCGGATAAGCGGGAAAAGTTGCTTCAGAATATTTTGGCCCGCCTTGAAACTTTAGAAGCATGCAATTTTTTCCCGCTTATGCGGGTCAATTTGACTTCATTATTACAAACAGACCGTTCGGTCGGGGCTGCCCAGCGTATACGGGCGGCACTACGAAACATTCTATTGCCAGATACAGTTTTGGCATTAGAATGGTTCGCACAATTTTTTACACGAGACATAGACGGAAGTTTCTGGGAAATCTGGCGAACTTGGGGACCAGAATTAGCAACCCCCGAGAACTTAGCGGGAAGCACTATTTTGCTGGAAGGCGATATGAAGCGCCTAATCGGAGCGACGGTGGCTTTGGGCAATGCAGTGACTAACCCTGACAAATTATCCACGGTTTATGTCATAAACCAATTGTGGATAATATTGCCATTATTGTGTCACCATTTTGGTTCAGAGTCGACGTCCTACTTGCAGACTATGGCCCTTTTTCGGAATGTGGTGCTTAACGTTAAAACTAACGGGGATATGCTTTTTCTGGTCCGAAAATGGGCCCCGCGGGCTTTATTGGTTAGCGGGTTGCCCATTGATTTTTACGAGACCCAAACAACGAGTACTAAGTATGGGGATTGGCAAAAATTACGGGTACGCCGTAATGATAAGACCAGTATGGAGTATCTGGAGCTCAATTTTCATCTCGAGCCCGAAATTGACAATGCTTTACGAAAGCAATTTGCATTTCGTGCAAAGGATGACACATTTGGGACCCCGGAGCGCCGTACTGGCCCAGATACTGTGATGCGGGAACAGAAACGACCAAAAATGGCCGATTCGGCAAATTTTTTACCAGACCAAGAGGGCGCTCGAGCATTACTGGGAAACTGGTAAAATATATTTTTAAATATATTTTGTGTTTTACGAATAATATTTTACGACCGACGGTCTTTTACCTTTCTAATTCAAAATTTTTTGAATAAAAATAAATAACGGTAACCTGTTTTTAAGTAAAAAATTAGTTTAGAAATTGGTGTTTCGATTTATTTAAAGAAAAGTTATTGATAGAATTTTTTACACGTAAATATGCCGCCTACATCCCGACCAAATTCGGAACGATTTGTTCACAAATTGTCGCAAAATTTGCAACTATCAGATGAGCAATTGGGCAAACTGGTCCGCCAACAACTGGCGTTATATTGGAAAGCTCAACACGACGAGATGGAGAAAAAACATGTGGTTATTTCTCGACAGTTGGGGGATTTAAATGGTAAATTTATTTTATAATTATTTCCTTTGATTCTTTCCATTGAATAGGAGGGGAGTGTATAATAAGTAGGCATCATAATAGTTGCTAGCAAAATTCAAAAAAAAATTTTTTATGTTTGGTAAATTATTATTATGCCAAAATGGAGCTTTAAAATGAACGTTGTCGACTGTACCTTCTTGCTATAAATTTAATGAAAATTTGTATTAAGTTTTTAAAAAAAAAACACCACAGAAGATATCGACTAGATAATATTCATAATTTTTTTTGAAGACACCTATTAGGCGTCTGATAAACTTTAAAAAAAAAGAGAGACCGGATGGTTCTAAATTATATAGTTTTTTAATAAGATATATAATAATACTCAGATCATTAATATTAATAATATTACTAATAAAAATATTAGAAAATAATAATAACAATATTTTTTCTTTTAAGACCGAGTGGTCAAAAATGCTGGTAATATTGCTGCATTACAAAGTCAAATCTTAGCACACCATCCTTGGGTTAGGGTGGCGGCACAGACAGCTTTGCTAAACGGGCGGTTGATACACCCGAGCTCAATTCAGCTGTTACAACCGACCGTACCAATCCGGATTGCGCCAAAGGTGGCGGTAAAACGACCAAACGGACAAACGGTGCCCCTCGGGGAGGAAGTTAAGATACAACGCCCAGAATGTGATAAAGACGTCATGGTTAAAGTAGAACCCGTTGACGAATAATGTGTTACAGATAGCATGAATATATGTAAAATAGTGCATTTAGTTTAAAAAAAAAACACACATTTACTTTTTTCCTTTGTTATCAAAGACAATTTCTTCTTCTTTATGACCGACGGTCTTTTTTCTTGTTTAAAAAAACTGTACTGCAGAAAATTGTAAAATTGGATTAATAACTTCAAATATTGTAAAAACTTAAAAAAATTGTATAAACTTAATTACTAGGACTTACAATGTGTAAAAATATATACAAACGGGTGTGATTTAAAGAAATTTAGGAAATTATTTTAGTTCTAGAACCCACTTTTAAAGATGGAATTGGGTGAGGGTTTTGTGCCTTCACTACATAATGCGGATTTTTCGGAATCGGACGTGGCCCGAATGCGTGAAACATTGCGTGATATAACTCCAGGAACACCACAGGATAATATACGAGCTTGTGATATTAACGGTGAGATTGTTACATACTGGCTGGACCCGTATATTTTAGACGAGCGCGGACGACCGACGGTCAAACCCGGCCCTTTAACTGCTCCACAATGGCAAGATTATTCTAGATTTTTATTGAAATATATGCAGGACGTGGCGGAAGAAAAAATGAGCCCTGATTGGATGTTTGTTAGATTCCGTTGTGAAGCAGATTTTAGGGCCGGGATGTTTTCTCAATTTTTATGGGTATGGCAAGTGTTTATTTCATACATGGAAGAAGGTAAAGATAAGTGGAGGGCTTATAATAATATTTTTTACGGGGTATCCTTGTTTATGAATATGAAAAAAATACCACGATCAGAAAATAGGCCCTTTCGACGTAACACAGAACTCGCCACACACTCATGTGAACATGCCACAAATAGGAGGATTAAAAATTTGACAAACAAAAAACGGGACCCGGTTTTTTCCAAAAATAGAATTGTACCTATTGTACATTATCCGGTGCGTGTTTTTAAATCCAATAATAAAAAAACAAATCCTTGGGCATGGACCCCGCTTTTACAAAAAAACAATAGGTCTAGTATTGCAAATAAGGAATTTGTGCGTACCCAGATAGCCAAATGGGTAAAATCAGGGGCGATTTGGGTACCAAATCAAAAAGGGTTCCAGCCAAAAATAACTACAGCCATCACGGTAGCCGATAAACTAGATTTAGAAACGAAAGAAGTTTCTTCTCGGATGTGCAACGACGGCGGGCCGTGGAAAATGTGCCAAAATCATAACGAGGAGTGTCATTTGGACGAGGTACGTAATACAATAAAACATTTAAAAAAGGGGGATCTACTGACCAAATCGGACGATAAGAGTGGATTTCACCACTTACTCTTGGAACCGGAATCGGCCGATTTTGCGACCCAGTTTTGGGCCGGTTTTTATTTTAACTTTCATGCAGCGGCGTTTGGGTTTTCCATAGTCCCGTCGCAGTACCAAATGCAGAATATGGTGATTGTAAACTTTTTGAGAAAAGCGTACAAGATCTCCATATTTTTGTATTTGGACGACCGTTTGGTCATAACACGCCCAAAAAACTCGGCACATGCAACAAATTTGAAAAACGGTGTAGAAATTTCTATCCCGATGTTTTTGGCAACTATTGCTCAAATAGCGGGAGGCGGGTTTTTATCTTTACCCAAATCAGTTTTTACACCTACACATTTTATTCAATTTTTGGGTTTTAATTTGAACACAATTGACCAAACGGTCGCGATACCAATTTTAAAATGGTCCCACTTTCAACAACAACTAGCACATTTTTTGACAAAGGGTTTTTTGACCCGAAAAGAATTAGAATGTATTCGGGGCAAAATGTGCAGCTTCTTAGTGGTGCTTAAGAATATGCAACTTTACATAAGGGAAAGTACGGAAGCCATGAAATTGTCGGATAATGACGACTTTATAATTGAAATTAAGGGGGAACTGGAATGGGAGTTAAATTTGTGGCGCGAAGGTGAAAATTGTATTTTTAATATTGAGCGAAAATGGGATTTACCTACAAATGTTTTTTCAAGATACATGAAAATTTACACGGACGCGAGCGGTTTTGCGTTAGGAATTGTCATACGAGCGTGGGGACTGGAAATTAATTTACCAGTACCAGATGAAATTGCCCCGTACCCCATTCATATCAAAGAAGCCTGGGTAATAAGGGAAGTCTTAGTACGTTTTTCTGATAGGTTAAAAGGAAAAAATGTGTTATTCGTTTGTGATAACAAGGCGGTGGAATTGACATTTAATAAGGGGTCCAAAAATCGTAACTTCAATGAAATCATAAGGGATATTAACTTACAGGCCGTGCGAGCAGGAGTCACGATTAACATCGAGTGGTGTGATACACATTCGCAATTGGCTGATAATGCCAGTAGACTGGTGGATTATCACGAGCAAAAATTTGACCGACGGTCTTTAAGCAAATTGAATTTGTTATTAGGTTTCGAAATAAATCTGGACCTTATGGCCCAATATGATAATAAGGTTTGTGATTTATTTTTATCACGCGAATGGGACCAGCGAGCTCTGGCTATAGACGCTCTTAAATTTACGGATTGGCAAGACTATAACGTTTACGTTTTTCCCCCACACCCACTGGTGGACGTTATGGCACATAAGTTGATTAAAACTAACCCGACAAACAACTGGGTATTGATTTTTCGAGTTAAAAAATTTGTACCGGTTTGGACCACAGTTCTCCCTTCTACATGCTTGATTAATTTGAATGAAGCCTTTTCAGGACCTGTCATTTTAGCACCATCTAAAATTTTAGATGAAAAATTAGGATATTATACACCTGTTAAAGATCAACAGTTTTATGCTTTAATTAACCGTGTTTGATTATCATTTTCTGATAAATTGTTTGTTTTGACCGTCGGTCGGTATTTTAAAAAAAAATATATATATAATTTTTTGCTAATTTTACTTGTATGTTGTGGTCTGTGTATATAGTGCATATTTGACATATGTTATGACTTATAGACATATATAATATGTTTTGCGCACTGTACTTATTCTTCTGAGAAAGTATATATAGTTAATGAATATAACATAATATAATATATATGATGAAGGGAAAAAATTAGTTCCTTTTTACTAATTATATATATAATTTCTTGAATATATACTAACATATATGTGTTTAGATAATTTCGGATCATCTATATGAGCTCATTCTGTGCCATTGTGCACAGTTGGAAACATATGATTCGGAGGTATTGATGGCGTTAACGGAAGGCACGCCTTTATATGAAGAAATACAACAGGGCCCAACAACGGTGTATCTGGTGGCGTTGGTACAACAGAGAGCAAGTATCGAACATCCCACTATAAAGCTGGAATGTTTAGAGAATAACGCTTTTGATTAGGTCAATTGAGATAAAATATACTTAACATATGTAGTAAAAGACCGACGGTCATAATAATTCGAGTTTTACATTATAGTATTAATATTAAGAGCCATTTTTTCAGATAAAAAAAAAGCATTTCAATTTTAAGGTAGTCGGTTAAACGGGAAGAAGGATTAAAACGATATGGAATTCATGTTAGATATGGCGATTGACCATGACTGGCTTCGTCAGCCACTTTTGACTGAGACAAAAGAGAATTTTGTCCAAATTCTTAATTTTCTGATATTAGATGCAGAAAGCACTGCCTTAAAATTGAAAATCAAAAAAGCGCGCGACGCGATTCGCGAAAAACCGACGCGTCGGGTGCGGGTTATACGAGTTATAACTCGTTTTTTACCGTTGGAATTGAGACGGCGAATTGTCACTATCATTCGGAACATACGGAAAAACACTCAAGATGGTAGCCGTCTGCTCCAGCAGAAAATCTAGACATAAAAGTCATGCAATAAAATTTTAGGTTGTAATTTAAAAAAAAAGATTGTTAGGTTTAAAAATATTATTTTTTAGATCCAATAAAATACGACCGACGGTCATTCAAACAGAACAAGGCAAAAAATACGCGACGAATACCTTTTTTCCTTTAAAAAGAGAAAATAAAAATAGAGAAATTAAAAAATAATAATAATAATGCCTAAGTAATTAATTATATGTTAAATTATACTTTATTAATTATAGATATGTCGCCGGATTATGAGACTCTGTTCGGTATTTTTTCAAACACAGATATAGGATATTGCGTCGAATATTCGGATTTAGATCTAAAATGGCACCAAGCCGGATATGATGAAATTTTTGACATAGAATTCGATGGGTTGGAGGCTATAGATTTAATTGAGGACTGTATGATAAATTTATGGGAAAATTCGGATGACGAACATTAATGAATTAATAAGTTAAAATAATAACGTATAGACTGTAAATAATAATATAAATATGCAGGGTGCGCTGTTAAAAAAAAAGAGAAACAAGACAATAATGACTTGTCAATCAAAAAAAAAAACACAGGGAGAAACCGCGCACCCTATATATATATAAAAATGATTTAAAATTTGGACAGGTACAATTTAGACGGAGCGATTATCGGTTATAAGTGTTGTTCGGATTATTTAAAAAAAAAAGACGACTAATTGAACTATATATACAATATATATATTAAGGTAAATAATTTTACGAGGATATAATAATAGAATAGAACGCTTATTGGTCTCATATATTAAGGACGAAATGATTAGTCGAGCAGTGCAGAATCGTACACGCGCACGACAAAATGACCGACGGTCACCGGCAGGGGCGATAAGTATCCCACGGACAAAGTCCATGCGGTGGTACAGAACGTATGAGAGAAATACGTTGGCAATGGTTAAAATAACCAAGGCGCGACTGATTTTCAAGCGGGCCAATGAAAATTTCGTAGAAGCATTCCCGGCATACATCTTGTTACAACGCGGAGGTATGAGCGGTATAACTTTTCGATTCGGTTAGATTAACCCCGAGTTCATAATAACAGTTGGTTAGTAATCATTAGTTAGCTATGTTAATTATTATGGATTAATGGCTATGATGTTTTACTAATTAATTATTATTAAGTAATTAATTAAGAACTAATGGTTAACTGATTAAAATAATTATGAAAAATAAGACCGACGGTCGTTTATTCCTTACATTCAGGACACGCACATTACCACCTTTGGGCGCGTGGGTTCGAGTGCCAAATAATCGGTATGTTGCGATTAATACACAATCATCCGTTGGCTGCGGAAGTAGCAGACGGCTACGAATGGCGCATTTTTCGGCATTTTCGAAATTACGCACGCGACGTTGTGAGCGTGGCGGAAGCACAACGTACTACAAAGGAACGATACCGTCGAGCAGACTGGGTTAATAAGGCCATGGCAAGAGTACCTCAATTGCTTAGAGCCTTAGAGCGGTTTGAGTTACACTTACAGATGGTATGGGCTAGTACGTTCGAGCAGGCTCTTCCTTAAAAAAAAAATTAACTGTAATTCTCTTCTATTTCTATGTTTTATGACCGACGGTCCTGTAATTAATGATATAAAATGATAAACGAAACAGTATCGGAATATGTAATCAAGATATGTAATGATTAAGATTTTGTAACTATAATTTTCCCATTATGTTTGCCGTTAACCAGTTGCCCGACATGCAGGCAGAGCAACGCCATCAAGATTTGTTGAACTTTGAAGCAACTTTTAAATCCCGGCAAGAGTCTCAGATACAAAATCACCGCTTGGCTAGTGTACTAACTAGTCAAAATCGGTTGGTTGAAATATCGGAGGCTCGCGCTCAAGCCGAAATGGCTAAGCAACCGGGAGGAGAAGCTTACCGGAGTAAAAAAGCGGATTTTGATGTGCTTTGCGAGGACGTTGCGCATGCAAAACAACGGGAAGACGAAGAACGGGAGTTAGAGTTAACCTGTAAGAAAGCGTATCGGGTACAACAGGAGATTGATCGCAAAAAGACCGACGGTATTACGGACTTTACTCCGGAAGAAAAAGCCGTAATTGCAAAGGGTTTGTCATTGAAAGATCAAAAAACGGCCCTGGATGACCAAGTAGCACATCGTCAAAAAATGACTGACCGCAAGATGGCGGCTCAGAAAAGACGACAAGAAGTACGTTTAAAAAAAAAGAGAAATTTTTTGGTATATTAAATATATAATGTAAAATAAATTATTTAACCAGTAATGGTATATAATATAATAATTATAGTAATTATATAATTATATAGTTGTATAATATAATAATTATAATAGTCACATAATTATATAATTATAGTTATAATAATTATGATTACGTAATATAATAATAATTATATATAATATTACTCGGACCGACGGTCTTGTTTAGGTTTACGAATATATCAAGCTTAACATGATCAAGTGATTTTTATAATTATAGTGTTTGACCGAGATGCAGCGGTTGCGAGCGGAGAGCGGCTTAGCGAAGGTTTATTATCACCCAACACGGGGGGTATGGATCAAGCAAGTGTCAGCTGCTCCAGTGGGGGTTAAGCAAGATAACCGCCCGGATGAAGAGAAGATGGGCCGAGAACTAGTGACCATGATGACCGAACCTAAGGAGATGGTCAAAGTGGATTATGATACTGTTTTGACATTTCTGGACCGCTATAAGCTGTGCTTCGAGGGGTTAAACGCGGAAATGTACGAATCAGTGCAATACGTCACGGGGGAGTTAAGGCGCATGGTAGATTCGGGCATGACCCGAAAAACTTTATTAGACGTATGTGCCCCTTTACTTTTAGAAAAATTCAAGGATTTATATAACAACACGGCTATAGCGATCCTGAGTTTGCCTAAAAGTGATAAATTACGGTGGGAGTTTGAACTCCCAGCTAATAAAGACCGACGGTCAGTAATTTTGGTAAAAGAGGGTAAAACCCCAAAAGCCGAATGGGCGGCATTAGTGTTAAAAAGGGATGAAATTAGGAATAAAATCAAAAAAGCCCAAACCGCGGAGCGAGGTTATAGCAGTTCATACCGCGCGCGCGGCGGATTTAAAAGTGGCCGGGGTTATAGGGGCCGCACTAGAGGGGGTAAATATCCAAATTGGGAAAATAATCGGGAATCGTATAATCAGACTCAAGATAAACGTAGGGGCCGACCACGTGGGCGTGGCGGCCGAGGAGGTGGCGGAAATCCCCCGCCAACTCAGACACCACCCCCACGTGGAAAAGGTCGTGGCCGCGCCGGTCGCGCGCGTGGGGCGCCGAGAGGAGCACAATCTTAACTCTGTAGTTGTTGTACAGTCATTTCCGTCCGAATAGGTCAAAAAAAATGAAAATTAAAAAAAAAGTACATACATATTACAACATAATGTAACTGGCTTTTTAGAATGAATCTAAATATCATGCACCCGAACATATTAAATGAGGACATTTCGCCCTCGGCAAAAAATATGTTCCGCTTGATCTTTTGGTACCTTAAGACAAAAGGAATCAAGGCGGAAGGACCACTGGTCAAAAAGATGTTTAGTTTCTGCCGGCGAAATACGACGGGCGCGGTAAAGAGGGCCTTAGATCGCCTATTTATCCCGCATTTTGCGTTTAGCATGACGTCCTTGTTGCCGGTCATTGGACAGCTTTACGAAGAAGACTCAGTGATGGCAATCTTGAGCGGCATTTTTATGTCCGTGGACCGGGCAAACCCGAACTATTTTCGCCAAATCGAGTTCTTTGAGCCAGCTTAAGGGTTTACTCCTTGTTTTACTTCATTTTGACATACGACCGACGGTCATTAAAAAAAAAACAAAACATGTGTTTATTATTTTTGTTTAATAATATATAACACACTTTTTCGGTTAACAAATAAGAGTTCAGAATGAAAAATAAGAGAGGCCCGATAGACAAATTTTTAACGGACTGTCGTCAGTGGTGTCAAATGATGAATTTTGGACCATCGAGGTTAAATGACGAGACGAATGAAGAGATGTTCGAGCTATGGCTGGAACTAACCAATCTTGAAAAGCGGGACAATGGAACGTTTCTTCACCCTCGAGTTATGACTCAAATGCTCGTAGCATGGACGAGACTTTTGGACGACTGGGGGGCTTTGACTAAACAACGTAAATCATTAATGGATAGGGTAGTGAGTAAACATGCAGGCCAAGTAGGCGAGGAAAATTTAATAACCATTAAAAAATCAAACATTTTACAATCGGACCAAACGGTCCGGTTGGTTCAAACATTAATTGAGAATGATACATATGATTACAAAGCAGCGGGTATTGTTCTGGCTATATGTGCGGTCACCGGGGCCCGAACGGGCGAGACGACCAAAATTAGGTGGAAAGATATAAGTTATACGACCGAACGGTCTTTACGTTTTGTGGTTATACCAATAAGGGTATCAAAAACAAATAAGTTATCAACTCGAAATGAACAGCGTACAGCGGTTGTGGGACCTACTTGTACCATAGACTTAGAGGCCTTATTGAAATGGTGGGTATCATGTAATTGCACAGAGGAGGACCCGTATTTGTTTGGTTTTAAAGTTTTAGACCCTACCACTAAAGTGGTCCGAATATGGAATAGGGTAGGAAAACAGTTACAGCTCCCCAAAATAGGCGGACATTCGGGTCGATATAGTGTTTTGAAAAACTGCTTTTTGGCAGACGTTGCGGAAACAGGAATGAAGAGCCTGTTGGGATGGAAACCGGATTCAAAAATGCCCGCATATTACCGACATACGATGTTGGAAACCACGGAAAAAGGCGCAGCGGCTATTCTGACCAATAACGGTTTTAACAAAGGCCAAGGGAGAGTCGAACCGGTCCAAAGCCCGGTCGGTTTAAAAACCAGGACAAAAAAGCTAACTAAACGTCAGTTAGTGCTAGAAATGGCTAATTCAGTTATGACCGACGGTCCTTAAAATATAAAAAAAAAATTTTTTCTTAAAAAAAAAGAAGAAGAAAAACGAAATATTGTTTAAAAAAAAAACCAAATTAGGATTGGTTAGTGGTTTAGGGTATATTAAAAAAAAAACAATAGTTTCTTAATGGGCATTGTAATTTCAGAATGGCCCAAAAAGTTGTCCCAGCGATGGAAACTTTGTTGTTCTACATATTCCAATTTCCGACGTCATGGGAAGACCGAACGGTCAAAGTGCTTATGGCGGCTATTCGCCGATTGTCGAGTGATCGCTTACTGAAAAAGCAGTTACTGGGAGTAGCTATCTACTTATCACGGCGAAAACGACTACATTCCATGATGGTGATATTTGCGATAATCACGCGTGCGGCCCGCCGAGCGGGTTGGCAAGACCATTTGTCATCACCAATAACACAGTGGAACCGCATGATGGCGGGCCACCTGGAATGGACCACAGGTCAAAAGCGCGCTTTTTTAGCATAAAAAGATTAACAAGAAACAGAGAGTTTTTTAGTGAAAGTTAAAAAAAAAGGATAGTAAAAAAAAAAATGTTTTAATTTTGAGAACTTACGAATTCTCATTTTTTATAATATTACCAATTTTTATGTATCATAATTATTATTCTTAACTTGATTTTAACTTAGAAAAGTTTAAAAAAAAAAGGAGCAAAAACACAAAACCAAACGAGCACAGAAGCAATTAAAAAAAAAAGAAAATAATACATAGGATAATGATTAGAGATAATTCGGGTTATAATGTGATAATTCAGCCCCATCGGAATAAAAAGGATTCAAACTATTCGGAGTTAGTCCGGCTCAAAGTGATATTAATAAGTACGACCGATCGGTCTTTTTCTAAGAAAAAATATATAATAATAATATAATTTAAAAAAAAAGAGAAGCCAGAGAGAACCCTTATATTTGTATGAATACAGGGAACAATTTGTACATATATATATATATTTTTTCTAGGAACATCATATATTATGATTCTAAAGTAAGTTCGCTTTTTAGAAAAAAGACATACCATGCTGGATATCACGCGGAACCGCGTACTGATGATGATGCTGGTGGACGTTCCGGACACAATAGGTACAACTGATGTTGACGCCTTCTTGCGTACGGAACTCGACCAAACGGTCTACGACGACCTTGAAGTCGTGTTTGTTTTGACACGCCGCGTTCGTAGTCTGGGGGCGTCACTCACAAGGGATGCGAATCCGATGGTGGCGTTTAAAATGTTGACGAAAATCGACGCCATAGTTCATTTGATGTTCGGTAATACCTTTTACCGAGCATTATACAACTCAAAACGAGCGTGTCAGGAACGCCACAACCACCTGGCCGAGAGGGTTGGAGAAGTACGAACCCAGATAAGAATGTTACCTGGGTTAGTACAGGTACCAACCATCTCGCTGGCACGCGTTAAACACTTCTTTGTCAACCAACCTCAAGCGGCGGGTGACTTGTGTCGCCAGCTTAATGGGATTGCCTTGGAAATGTTTAACGCGTGGCAATTGGGGCCGTGGCGGGAATATCGCGTTTTGCGCGCGATTTTACACCACCCAACATATCAACAGCGGGGCCACACAATTTTGGTTACAACAACCGAATGGCGACCGTCCGGTCCAAATTTACACCCAATTGCGGTGCTAATACAGGCGACTGCACAAGTTTTTGTGGTACGACGCATAGGACAACAGTGGTCGGTACTGCGGGATGGAACAGACGCAGACTGGGACGTCACACGCCGCTTACCGTGGATGGATGATGGTGAGCACGATCGCCCACAAAAAATGTTTGTGGTCTTTCAACCACAAGGTGTGTACTATGTTTAAAATTAGCTTCAATCAAAATAGTTAAAAAAAAAACACAATTATTAAACCTACAAAATTAAGTGCCGGACGAAGCACTCGCCGGAGAACGATTACGACAGGCGATGGCGCAGCTCATTATTTAAAAAAAAAACTTTTTAGCGACGCCTGTGCATTTAAGTTATTTTATTTTTTGTTTCCTTTTTTGTTATTACGACCGACGGTCTTTGTCTAAATATAGCTTGTTTCATCCGAATAAAAAAGTAAAACGTTTAAGAAAAACGATTTGAGTTGGTTCCTTCCTTATGAAGCATGAAAGATAAGACATCAAGGGATTTTTAAGGTTGGGGAAAGAAAAGGGAAGAATAGAGGATTATATATGGACAAAAAGATAGTTAAAAAAAAAAATACACATAAGTGTTGAAGTCCCATGCTACCCTTTTCACAACAAGTTAAAAATAAGGGACAGGAGGACTGGAGTTAAGAAATAGACTTTTGTGTTAAGGGTGCTACAAGCGGAAGTATGTATAGCGCTTGCGGTAGCAGGTAGCACCCTTAAAACAAAAGACAGGTCTTAAGGACAGGGTAGAAACCAATTGAGAGAGATTCTAGAAAAAAGCCCTATTCTTTGCATTTCGTAAAACATGTCGGATTATAATATATCTCCGACATCATGTTTTTCGTATTTCGAGAAAAGATCAGATCAAGTGAGATCGGGAAAAAAGAATCGTGAATAAGACCGAACGGTCGCGAGAGCGTATGAAATTTTCTAGAATACACGCGCTCTCGCTGTTTCGAAAAAATGAAAAACGCTGCCATTCACTCTCAGAGCCTGGAATAGGAAGGTCGAGGTTTGAATTATATTATTTTTTGAAACATTTATTTTTTGAAATAAGAATAAATAAGAACGAAATTATTTTCAAGGTCAAGTCCAAGAAATAATGTTTCAAAAAAAACCCACCCACCACGAGAGGCTAAAATTGTTCTAGATAGGAAAAATCAATATATAATTTCCTTGACATATAAAATTTATGACCTCTCCTTACCCTATAACTCAGGGGATATTATAATCTGACGATAAAATATTCAGGGTTTATTCTAGAAATCAAACAAGATTCTAGAAAAAAGCCCTATTCTTTGCATTTCGTAAAACATGTCGGATTATAATATTAACGCGACAGATTTTAGTTGACTCGACATATGCAGATTTGGTCTCAAAACAGAACTCCGCATAATATGCCGAAACAAACTACCGATGGTATACTGTCTGAGTTTTTAAAAAAAGGGCAAAAATTCTCGATTCAACGCTGATTGGCTGAATTTATACGCTCGAATTTCTACGCATCACGCCCACACTTCGGATAACTGTACTAAACAGTGAAGTGTTATGAGAATATGATTGTGGGCGTTGTGATATTCTTTTTTATCCAGCCAATCAGCGTTGAATCGAGAATTTTTGCCCTTTTTTTTTAAACTCAGACAGTATACGGAGTAATGATTGAAAATTTGAAATACACAGGGTGCGCCGTTTCACAAAACAATTCGAAAAATAGTGAAACATAATGGCCCGAGCAGGAAAAAGTAAAACATAACGGCGTAGGCGTTAACATATAAAGATTCGATTTTGGGGAACATATTTTTTTCAAAAAAGTGAAACATTACAGCATGGGCGGGAAAAAGTGAAATACAACAGGGTGTTATAACCATAGCCCGGTATATTTTTTTTCCTAGTTCTAATTCAAACTATGTACTTTGTCTATGATAAAACCCATTCTGCTGAATTTAACAAATTGAAATAAATTAAACTATACTAAAAACAGTATAATTATAATAACTCGTGTGTCGGTTTGTTCAATTTGCGTGTGCATCATTATCATTATTTTTGGTGTTTAGAAATTGAGTGAAATATTTCCTGCAGTAACCGCAACGTAAATTATAGCCATCGCTTACCCTAGATCAAAACTTGAAACATCCTATCACGTACGTTTTTATACAGCACCAACAAATTCACGTTTGTTACAGAAACGTTTTTGTACTGGCAGGTACACGATAAAAATGATATATATAGAGAGAGAGCAAGCTAAATCAATGTGACAGTCAAATCCTTTCGGGCATGATCAATCTTTTCAGATGTAAAACAAAACTTATTGAATTTGCAGGATTTCAAAATTTTGTTTCCTTATAATCCTAAATATGCGAGTTGACGTAAATATTTAAATGAATTGAAAAAACAACACCGCGTTTTACGATAGGACAGCCCCGCTAAGCGGTGCTTATATGGCATATTTCACCATTTTAGTCATACTGGTTGTCAATTGATGTTCACTTTTTCTTTGTTCAGGGTATCTTACACGGGATGTAGCAACGGCACTACCGGAAAACGAAGAAACAGGAAAACGGAGAAAATTTTCTAAAGAAAAAATTAAATTTTTCTTAAACTCACACATATGATGCAGTTTGATGCGTTGATTACGTTGGTGAAATAAAAAATTTGAAACAGGAGACACGTTTTGGCGCTAGAGAGCATTTTAGAGGCCATTTTTGGCAAATTTTCTCCGTATTCCTGTTTCTCCATTTTCCGGTAGTGCCGTAGCAACATTGTTTTGTTTTAATTATTTGATTAGCATACATCGGTTTGTCGCACTTTTCCAAAAATTAGGTTCTGGTTTCCCAGAATGGATATATTTCAGCAGAGCGAACATTTCGTATTTTAAACACGCTTGTTTGAAATTCATTATGCGTGTAAACTAGAATGGAGTTTCAGGCAAAATTATAGGTAGATTATGACGTGCATGTACTATTTATTTTATTATCAGCCACATTAACTATGGCATTGGGTGCTCTTGTTTCGGGCTTACATGGATTGCTAACGTTGAGTCTTATCAAATTCACGCCAAAGAGAGCATGGCTTGAAATTGAAGTTCATTTAATTATCTTGAACTCTC
>SCLG01001017.1:0-22359 GCA_004367875.1 Oikopleura albicans
AACAGCACACCGTGTGTAGCACCGGCGCATCGGAGTTAACCGGCTATTTCCCATTACCCGGCTATTTGCCATTAATCGGATATTTGCCATTAAACGGCTATTTGCCATTAACCGTCAGATTTTCAAAAAAAATTTGGTGCCGCTTAAATTAACTCATTATGAGTTACCTTGTGTAATTTACTCACCAGATTTAATTGATGCCCGTACAGATTATTACTTACCTGTTATTTTAAAAGCAAAAGAAACTTATCCAGACCTGAAAATAATTGCAACTAGTTGGACAGCACCAGGCTGGATGAAACACAAAAATACTTTGTATGGATCCGAATTCAATAGCGACTTTACTGAGCAGTTTGCTAATTATCTTGCCAAATATGTTTCGGCTTATGAAAAGGCTGGAGTTCATATTGATTATATATCAACACAAAATGACCCACAAGTTTCATCCGACCAATATCCGTCAATGAAAATGGAGTGGTATGATCAAGCGATTCTTGTAACCGCGCTTCGTCAAAAACTAGATAAACAGCAACTTTTTGACACCAAGATGGGGACAATTTATCTTTTTGAAACCGCCTACGCTATAATGTTTTGATTTTTCTGTTTGCTCCGGCGCAGCGGGTTATTACAAAGCTCTTTTTCTCCTGAAGAACTGCAACTTGACTCGGGGGCCGCGTTTTTTCGGTTTAAGCAACTTCCGTTTGAGTGACACGTTTGTTATGATAATGGCGCAATAGCACATGTTTTTATTTCACAGTAAAAGGAGATACCTCAACTAACATTTTCATTGGTTTCCGACCCGAATGAACTGATATTTTAGTCCAAAACACTTAAAAACTACAATTAAGTATTTGTTATTTTAATAGCTCATGGGTTACAAGTACCATGCAATAACAATGAAACATAATTTGAAAATAAATTTCAGCTACTATATAAAATTTCAAATTACCAGCGCAGTTTTCTACCAAAAATCAATATTTAGATTAAATAAATTTACACTATCGCAGTGAGTTTCAATCGCGAAAAAAATAATGTTACCACTTTTTGTAACGGTGCTTGACAGCGCGTCTGAGGCCTATGTGGCCTTTTCATTGGTCGGTTTCCCCTCTTTTAAAATAATTTTTTTTTGTACTAATACACAAATATTTTAACAGAAGGAAAAGGGACCAATAAAAAGGCCACATAGGCCTCAGACTGATAGCCATAATCACTAATCTGATAACTTCTATCCATTTCGAGCTATTAGCAAAATGAATTAAAATAGTGTCATATTTAACTGTAGTTAAATGGTATGGAAGGATGAAAATTTTTTGTCACCAATTAGTTAGATACTTGTGTATGACGGCAGTTGGAGTGATATCGAGTACGCTTTACAAGTGTTAAATCATCGTACTGCCGGCCCTGCTGCTGATGGTGTAGCTCAGGGATGAAATCGAAGCCCATTAAAATTATGGCTTATAATTTATAAGCTAAGCATAAATAAGCTAAAGTATTCTTTATTTTTGGATTAAGAACTTTTTAGGCTAAGTTTTTGTATTTTAGCAAACAAAACTCTGGTTTATGTAAGCTGAGAGAAAAAACCATGACCCCTAATTCTTTTTCAAAAAAAGTGTTTTGGCCATTCGACGTAAAATTAAAAAGTGGATTGTAGTGCGCTAATCCAATTTTTGCTCAAGTTCACTCTGTCAGGTAATAAATTTGATTTAAGGCCTCCAAATGGGTCATACTGTATGACTCATACAGTAGTACTTATTTTAGTTTGGCTCACATAAGCTAGACCAATGTAGGCCAATACGCATTAGTAGTACTATGGCGGTCGAGGAACTTGGGCTAACTTTGAACTTGAGCCTTTGATGTGCCGACAACCAAGGTCACATTGTCAAGGTCAAACCAAGGTCATATCAAGTTCACACCAAGGTCATATCAAGTTCATACCAAGGTCATACCAAGTTCACACCAAGGTCATATCAAGTTCACAACAAGGTCATATCAAGTTCACACCAATGTCATATCAAGTTCTAATCAAGGTCAAATCAATTGCACACTAAAACCACACCATGGTGATATCAAGTTCATGTCGAAGTCAAATTAAGTTTATATTACTTAGGTGCTGGTCATACTACTAATTGTACTACTGAGACATAACATCAATTATATGGCATAATTATCATAAACTAATACAATCGAAATGTAATTTTTTATTTTGTTTATTTAATAATTTGTCAGAACTAAATGCAGAATGTTAAAAATATATCGGAAATCAGCGTTAAGACTCATACTAAAATATGATTGTATTCACACGTATGACTCATTTTGAATAGTAACCGAGTTTCTTGGTAAATTATACTGTACAGATCGTTTAACGCAACTACTCCGAACAGAAATAAATGTGTATTTCACACAGATAGCAAAAATAACAGCTAGAATTGAGAGTGACAGTCCATAAAATAAAATTTCAATACTGAAGAGAAACTCGCTTATTTGTTCGCCATCAGGTTGAATAAGTATGTTTTTATTGTCTTGTGATACTGCTTCCGGTTTGATGTTTGGTAAATTTGAGTCACCATATTCCAAATAATTGTTGTATATATCTTGGTTGTTGTCGTTGAAACCGTCTATCTGATGTATCGGAGTACTGTCAATTACCGACGTACCCATATCTGTTGACCGACACTTGACAAGAGCAAAAACTTTATAGCTCGTAAATAAAAATAAATAAAATTGTATATGCATTTCAGTGGAATACCGAAAAAGAACTGAACAAGAATCAAGCTATATAAAATAATAAAACAAAGAAACACCTACGCAATAGTTTGCCCTGAAGCCGTTTACTTGCTTTATATATCTATGTATTTATTTTGATACGGTATAATATCAATATAATATTAAAAAGAAATGCCTAGGACAATTTCAGGGGAAATTATTGAAAAAAAAAAATTTGCTTTTCCATGGCGAATAATTTTATCGGGGAGTAGTGAATCTGGAAAAACATTTTTTGCTGAAAAGATTCTTAAACGCACGGATTTGTTCATGGACCAAATTTCGTCAATTTTATATTGTTTTCCTTGCTATTTGGAAAGTGCTCCGGTTGAATGGCATAAATCTTTATCGATACCAGTGTCTTTTAAAGTAGGCCTACCTACAAAGATTGATCTGATGTCTCTACCAAAAAATTCTTGCATTATTTTAGATGATTTGTTAGATGAGGCAATTAAAAGTGAAGATATTGATCATTTATTTCGTGTTATTTCTGGAAAAAGAAAAATCTGTGTAATGATCATGACGCAGAATAATTTTTCCAAAGGTAAGTACGGACGAGATATACGAAACTCCTGCAATTTTACTGTTTTATTTCGAAATTGTTGCGATACGAACATTAATAGCCGAATTGCCAAGATGTTGGGAGTGAAGAAAGCTTACGATGCAGCTCTGAAATCCGTATATTCCGAAATGTATCCATACATGTTTATTGACCAATCACAAAAAGGACAATTATCAAATTACCGTTTATATACAAATATATTTGCTACAATTCAAGAAGTTTGGTCAGTTAATGGAATGAAAGGATACGTTGTAGGTGAAACGGATTTTTCGACGGTATTTTCAATCATTGAAAATTCAAAACAGTTTACTGCAATAGAGAATGTTATTGAGAAGTCGCCAGATGATTCACCCCAAATCCGCTTTAAAGGTGAAAAGCTTGAACAGGCGTTTATTGAGGGAATCCTTGAAACGAAAAGCGAAATTAAACCCGATACCGAAGAAAAAATCGACACTGAGTATAAAAGTGAAAAGTCTGAAGAGCATCCAGAAACTGCAAACACCACAATTGACATCAACAACATTGATGAATGCCAACAGTACTCTTCGAACTCCCCAGACATCGCAACCAATAACAATGATAACAGAATCAGGCGAAAAAGAATTAAAGCACGAAGATTATGCAAAGTTAGAAGATCTTTATTCCAACATTAAAAGTATACCAAATTATAGTGCTAAACTTATTGATTTTCTCAGACAAAACAAAACACATAGTGTTCATCGAAGAATAATTAAACGTTCCTTTCCTAGACGAAAGATTATTGTACACGAACCTTTCCAAATAATGATGAGTGATCTTATTGAGTATACCCAAAAGGACTACATTAAACAAAATAATGGATTCAAGTATATATTAGTACTTATTGACGTGTTTTCTAAAATGGCTTACACTAGACCCTTAAAGAAAAAAGATAAGTTTTCAGTTGCTAATGGATTAGAATCAATTTTTGCAGAATTTTATTTTTTTCCTAACTCTATAATAACCGACGAAGGTCTCGAATTTTATAACAAACTAGTTCAAGAATCTTTCAAGAAATACGGTATTCATCATTAAAGTATAAAAACGAAAATGAAAGCTAGTGTTGTTGAAAGATTCAATAGAACAATAAAAGAAAGGCTTGAAAAATATTTTTATCAAAACAAATCAAAAAAATGGGTTGATATTCTATCTGACATAACAAATAATTATAATAAAACTCCACACAGATCTATCGGTATGCCCCCAAGCGATGTGAATGAAAATAATAAAACATATGTTTTCCGAAAATTATACCCAAACATTAATTTGTATAAGCAACCCAAGTTGACAAAAGGGAATTTTGTTAGAATTTTGAAAGAAAAAGCACTTTTTGAGAAAGGATACAAACAAAAGTGGTCCGACGAAATATACAAAATAGTTGAAGTAAAAAGTGCTGCCGGTCGCGTTTGGTACAAGATTTCTGATGAGTTTGATAATTCAATACCTGGTATAAAATATTACTGGCAGTTAAATTTAGTGAAATAATAATGATTGTTAATTTGACAACTACCCCAAATGAGCCGATTATACGCATATGTTCACCTGATATCACTTTTGACTCAAATATTCAGTGGGAATGTTCTTAAATAAAATTCACTGGTATTCTTTCCCGTAAAATATCACAAAGAGGGATTTTTGGTTTATCCACAAATTTAATTGGTAGAACCCCATCCAACAGTGATCAAATATTGTTGTATTTTGGCCTCGGGCGAAATACAACCTACGTTGAACTTGAACCAAAACAAACGCTTAAATATAAACTTCGATTTCACGATTTTTCAGTCATTCAATTTATTGCCAAAGAGATATCAACAGACAAACATTTGCAATTTGATTCTGTTTCAATTCAATTAGAGATTATCGAATCCTATGGCCGGATTTAGCTTTTCATACAACAATAGACATAAAAAAATATGGAAACCGCCTTCAAAGCAAATTGGACGCGGAGTGAAAATTTCCAAAAAGAGACACATAGAGAAATTAAACGTCGAATCAACAAACTCTGCAAAATCAAACAAACGAAAGAAGGTCTAACAAATTTTGACATATATAATGTTCTTAAATTAACGAATAACTTTATTGGGGTCTTTTCTCAAGATAATTTGATGCATTTGGATATTTTGAAATTTCCTGTAACTCTTGTTGTGAACCTGGATATGCATGATCAACCTGGTAGTCATTGGATTGGTTTAAATATGGTTAGCGACACAGTTTATATTTTTGATTCTCTTGGTTTCAAAAACACTTGTAAAATTTTCAAACCTAAAATTTTATTGAAATTTATTAAAAGGTATTCTAATAATGACAGATTTATAACACCACAGTTACAATCTAAATTATCTGATGTTTTTGGTTTTTTTGTTATTTTCTTTATAATTAATGTCTATCAAAAATCTTTTAGAAGTATGATCTCTCATTTTACTTCTGACTTATCTTTAAACGAGAAGCTTTTAATGCGTCAACTCAATTTATTTTAAAATTTGACGTAATTACATTCAGTAATTGGTTGCGGTTCGCTGTACTTATACTTTTTTTCTGTTTCCATTTTTAAAATTAACTAAAAACTTCTATTTTAAACTGTTATTTGCAACTTCTTTTAATGATCTTTATTTACAATTGCTAATTAGAATATTTTTTCTCACATTATTTAGACCCTGTATGTAGACATGTTTAACTGCTAAATTTGAACTAATAAAATTAAATAATACACACTTAAACGTTACTTTTATTTCAGAATGGAATCAACTGATCATATTATCGATAATAAAGTCATTAAACGTCATTATCCACGTACTAATAATGACTCGGCGTTAAGTTTTACATTTGAAGCTGATCCTAATTTATGTTTGATGAAGAATACTATTCTCATAAATTTTACTGTCGAATTGGATAAAAATTATATACCTGACAACGGGTTTGCTAGCAAACTGTTCTCGTTACTCCAAGTGGAAGTGAATTCACAGATAATTTCATCTAATAAGACTAAGTATGAGCATGTTAATTCTGTATTACCTTTTTAATAATCTATTTATTAGGGGTGAGTACTTTTTGTACGATTGGCTACAAAAACATGGAAATTTTAACCAAGATTATTTGGAAACAATGTTTTGGGGTGAAGGATATTTTGACAAATACAATTTTGACGCCGTTGCTGAACACGATAAACCCCAGCTTGTTGCTCACCGACGCCAAGGATTAAACGAACAAAATGGGAAATATATATATGAATTTATAATGCTTCCAAACTCCGGTTTTCTCAATAATAATCAAGTTCTGGCCCCTGGTTGCGAACTCAAACTCACATTTGACCGAATTGAAGCGAGCATTGGAATATGTAAAGTAGGAGATTCGGATCCCCTTGCAGGCAAAATTATAGATCTGAAAAACGTTACAGCTCAAACAACTTATGTTTCATCACCATTTTATCGCAATGTTTTTGAACAGATAGAAGAAAGACCAATCAAATATAAATATGAAGACTGCAGTATTATTGTCCGAAATCTTCCTATCAACGAGCAAACGATTCGCCTCGACAATTTGTGTGGAGGTTTGCATAAATATAATGACACCTAATTTAAAATTAATTTTAGGAAACACACCTGAATACATTTTCATGGCAATTATTCCAAGTGCATCTTTAACAGGCGACTCACTAACGTCATCGACAAATTTCCGGATTAACAATTTGAGCGAAATTAATTTGAAACTCAATGGAAACTCAGTACATGGATATCCCATAAAAATCACAAATAATTATCCAATTTGGCTATACTGGAAATACAATAATGTTACAAATAGAATGATGAATGTTGACTGTAGTAAACAAAACACGATTCAAGATTTCAAAAATAATGCCATAATAGCTCACAAATTCGAAGCGGAAGAAACTTCGCAAGGCTGGATTAGTTTGAATTTGTCTTCAAATTCTTTGAATGGTTTTGAAACTCCTCATTCACTCGGTAAGTAAAGATTATAATCACAAAAAAATTATTCATAAAATAATTACAGTTCAAAATGTACAATTAACAATCGACAAATACCATATGGTGGACAAATCCGCACTTTGAACATAATGAACCAACAATTAATGAATTCCTTACAATCTTAAATTTCATACTGTAATAAAAAATCATAATTGATTCGAGTTGAGTTTAATTTACTCCAGATTAGAATGACAAGACTTATGTGAGCTCTATTGTAATAATATAATCGAAGTTAAAAACAGAGTGAAGTTTATTAAATGTGAGTGAAGAACGTTGAACATGAGTAAAGGTAGGTGAAGATGAGTGAAGACAAGTGAAGTTTTGTGAAAGCTGGCGAAGGAGAGTGAATTTGGGTGAAGGTGGATAAAATTAGGTGAATGCGAGTGAAGGTGAGTGAAGGTGAGTGAAGGTGAGTGAAGGTGAGTGAAGGCAGTGAAGGTGAGTGAAAGTGAGTGAAAGTGAGTGTAGTTGAGTGAAGGTAAGTGAAGGTGGGTGAAGGTAAGTGAAAGTGGGTGAAGGTAATTGAAGAAGGGTAGACTCAAGTAAAAGTGACCGAAAGAAAGTGAACACCTTCAACTAATCGTTTTTAATGATGCTTCATAAATTGTCATGTTTTTTTTTTTGAAACACGTGCTTAATTATATACCATTCGTTTTTTGTATTTATTTGTCTGATGATTCAACAAATTGTCCGAACTTCGACAAAAACACTACGCTACTTATAAGACGATGAGGATTGTAACCACTTCGATCACATTTGTTATCATTTCTGTGGTTCATAAAAGTGGTGTTCAACAAATCTGTATATGACATTGTTTTAAGATTTTTAATGATTTCATCATAGTCTCCATGATCCAGAATTTGTTGACGGAAATTTTGTTCTGGGTAGATTGTTTTAAAAGAAGTACTTCTTTGAGCCCATACAAATCGATACTTTTCCGTCATTTCGTCAGTTTCAGTTGGCTTTGATATCACAAAATTGAAGTCAATTTTCATTTCGTAAGGTGGTGAAATGAAACCAGCCAAAGATTCAATGTAAGCGGGAAAATCAAATTCGGAAGAAAAATATTTAACCACAATGATATTTTCAAATTTTGTAATTCTATTTTTATTTTTAGGTAAAAGTGCGTAATCACGAATGTTACGTAGATAATTTTCGTTTTTAAGAAAAGTTAGTAATTCAGGATCTATTTCTGTATCACGAATTTCAATGATTTTATCTTCTGGTATTAAATGATCAATTATGGCCTGTTTTTCAAACGCTGTGAAACCCATTCTTAATAATGTTACATTATGAGTATGTTATACAATTTGTCCATTACGTAAAAGAGGTGTACAGGTGATTTTGTCAGATTGTACAGACATTTTAAGGAAAATATCGTTCAATGCACGTTTTTCTGTTGTCATACGACACATATTTCGCTCGTTGTCCAATCGCAAACTTTTAACTTTAACCTTATGTTCTTCTTCGTATTGTCCCAACAAAATTTTTTCGATAAGAGACATTTCGAAAACATTAGAATGTGGAATACCTTAATTGTATTTTTAATTTTAAGATTTAGACAGTGTTCTGATTAACGGTGAAATAGATTATAACACGACTAAAAATCAAACATTGATAGTGTTACATTACACATATATTTAATACCTTTAATTACTTTTCAAAACGTTATTTACAGTTATAATTAAGTAAATTGAAAAGTACCTTTTGTTGATTTTTTCACAATATCCGTTGTACAATCAATGCATTGGTACAATTTGTTCCCTAATGCTATAAAAGCCCCATTTCTGGTTTCCCATTCAGCTAATAAATTGAAGTTTATTTCAAAATTTAAGTTGTTTAAACATACTTTTCAAAAGTCCGGGTCTTTTGGTTTGAGAAACCACGTTTTCTAGAACGAACCATTCCGACCAAATAGCTTTGAAATTTTCAAGTAAACCATCTTTGACGAGTGGAAAGAATGTTGCTTCCATGTTAAGCTTCAAGTCACAATCTGGATAATTTCTAGTCCGTGTAACGGCTTAAAATAAATATTAAAAATACTCCTAGAAATTTTATCGGACATAAGTGAGTGAAGGTGGGTGAAGGTGAGTGTAGGTAAGTGAAGGTAAGTGAAGGTGGATGAAGGTGAATTTAAGTGGTGAAGGAGATGCAGGTGAGTGAAGATGGGTGAAGGTGAGTGAAGGTGGGTGAAGGTAAGTGAAGATACCTACATCGATTTTCACTCACCTTTATCCACATTTATCCACTTTCACCCACCTTATTTCTGTTTCACCCATTTTTATCACGTTAATACACCTTCAAAGTCAAATCTTCAACATTATATGTATGAAGATTAATGTTCATAAGATTTTTTTTTGGTTTCATAATCAGTTATTTTCAATCCGTGTAATGGCTTGAAATAAATATCACGAATACATTTAAAAAATGCTCATTTTGAGTAAAACTGAACTACTCACATAGGCAAATACTATCTGAGAAGGGATTTAATAATAAATATTTGATGAATGAAGTTTATCTGTATAAAAATATAATACAATTTCCAGTTATTCATAATGTACGACAAAATCTCATCCCTTTCCTGTGTCACAATAATTAAGTTTAAAAGAACCAGGTTTCATATATTTCCAAAGTATATTGTAAATAAATCGCAAAAAGTGCAATTTTGATTCCTGCAAAATTTTTACAGCCATCACAATAGGTTTGTTGTCCATAACTTTTTTTGGTGTCATTGAAATCTCAATTGTCGCATGTTCGCCATTCTCCATACTTAAAACGTGATTACTTTGATAAAGCGCCGATTTCATCATCTTAGCACATTTAAAATCGTCGACAAAATGTGTCTTATTGTAACGTTGCACCGCTTCACCAAGTTTACCGTATCCAGCATTTCCTACTAATTTGAAAGCAAGTCCCAGACTGTCATTACCATTAACTGTTGCATCCATTCGACCCTTTGTAACTTGTTCAACAAATGGTTTTAGAGGTGGAGCAGGGTGATACTGTATAAATTGGGAAACATTAGAGAGTTCTAATCCAATATCCATATAAAATGCTGCCAGATCAGAGTACATGAGCAATTGTTTACCGTTGTAACCTTGGATAACTGTTTCCCTAGGAAGTTTTACATTTTCTTCTTTTACTCGTTGTTGCATATAGGTTGATAAATAAGACTCATCAATATTAGCTCTTTGAATAACAGGTGGAAAATTTATCCACTTGAGTTGTTGGTAAACTGAATCGGAACACGTGACGTCAGCTATTACGAATCCGTATAATTGTCGACTTTTTATTCCGTCTAATATTGTTTTTTCGTTCGACGTCCTTTCAAAAATTTGTGGCAAAAAAGAAGTTTCATAATTTCGTAGTTTTTTTATTTGCCTGGACCATTCACATTCTCTTATAACATGTAGTTTACCCAAACTTTCCAACATTATTTTTTTTTGCTCCCAGACTTCGTCTTTGGAATTTGAGTTATCACAATATGGACAACCTGGATGCCATTTGTCTCCAAGAAATTCGAAAAAAACATTAGTATTATTGACCAGTGCATATCCATCTATTGAATATTCTTCAACTTTGTATTCACCTCGATAGTACTGATGCTGAATACGTACCCGGTTTCCGTCACTATCTATAAGATCAGGACAACTTTGATCCATGTAAATAAGCCACTGTAGTGCGGATAGTGAGTTACCATAACTCATGACTGATTTACGAAATACACCGTTTTTTGGTTTATCTCGACTTTCTTCCCAAAGAATACCTAAGTAATGATATAAGATTTTAACGTTAATTGAAAGTACAATATCAAACCAGGTGTTGTAGGAAAGTTAGTTTGTTGGACGGTCAGGTAAAGACTATTGAAGTCGAGAAATATTATTTTTGAAAATTTTTGCCCATCATCAGCAAATATAGCATTGTGTGGAGCGTTGGGTGAAATTGTTTTTCGTACGTCAGTAAAACGCGAAAAGCAGTTAACAATTCCGCCAATTAAGTTTTGCCTGAATATTTGTCGGATATGATCCGCTTTTGGAGCAAAACTGTATGAGTAAGGCGCGTCTTTTGCATATAGTTGAAACATACATTCTTGAGCAAGTTTAGGTAAACTACAACATGAAGAAGCATCAATGTTGAACAATTCGAAAAAACTTGAAAATGATACATCAATCGCTTTGCATAAGGGCCCAACATCAAGGCAGTTGTATATTCGCAACCAGTCGCTCATATCCCGTATTCGATCAGGATCTCCTTCCGGTAGTTGTTTTCTTCGATTGAACTCTTGTTTACCAGTATTATAATCATCGATGGGTATGTTGCTATTCTTCAAATCGCTGTAAAAAGCATTGTATTCAGGAAAATCTTCACACAGTCTCATTTCTTCAATTGACGAAAACAGAGTATATGGAAAAATACTTTTTGTTTCGATAACGCCCCATTGTTGTAAATATTTAGAAAGCGAACAAGGTGATGAAAAATTTAAAACATCTTTCATTGTAAATTTTTCACACTTTATTGTGAAATAGCTGTTACCCTTCTTGATTACGTTAACAGGTCCATAACGATCTTGCATTGCAGGAATTAAATATGGCACCAAAACATTATTGTCGAATTTGGCTGAATTTTTTTTTTGTTAAATTAGATACACGTAACTGAAGATGGGTGAAGGTTGGTGAAGGTGGGTGAAGGTGGGTGAAGGTGAATGAAGACTGGTGAAAGTAAGTGTAGGTGGGTG
This sequence comes from Oikopleura albicans, assembly GCA_004367875.1. Taxonomy (NCBI): domain Eukaryota; kingdom Metazoa; phylum Chordata; class Appendicularia; order Copelata; family Oikopleuridae; genus Oikopleura; species Oikopleura albicans. The sequence goes on from SCLG01001017.1 coordinate 12,059, forward strand.
AAGGTAAGTGAAGGTGGGTGAAGATGGGTGAAGATGGGTGAAGGTGGTGAAGATGGGTGAAGCGACCTACACCTACCTTCACCCTCCTACATCTACCTTCACCCACCTACTTTCAACCATTTTATCTCCCATTAATAGACGAATGGTATACTAGTAAACTCAGTCATTTTTTTTTATAAAACGGAAACCTACGTTCACCCATTTTTGACTATAGCTAAATTTATTTCAAACTTTATAAATATAGTTCTCACCATTATTGAATCCATATAAATCCATTTTTATGTAGTCTTCAATGTGGTACTTGAGCGATGATAGTTTCGATTTTTGAATTCGTGTTAAGGAATCATCTTTCGAATCTCCTTCTAATTTCTCTAAAGCCGTAGTGAAATATTCTGGTATTGTTTCCTCGTAAAGAATTTTAATTCTGTCGACTTCATCCAAAAATTTTCCGATCATTTCGACGACCGTATGATGTGAACTATTTTCCCGAACAAAACATGTTGGTTGAGTTGTTGTCGATCCCACGGCTATTGAAACAATTTGATGAGTAGCATCTATAACAGTTTTCTCCCCCTTTTTCGAACCATTTATTTGTTCCAAAGTTTCGATATCAAAGCATGTAAAATGTTTTATTCGGAAGTTTAACGATTCAGTTGGTAAATAACCCATTTGAACAAGTTTTGTTAATGGCGTTTCTCCTGTACCATATGGGGTAAGTTTTGTTTCGATTTTTTGAACTGATATAATTTTACATCGTTGGATATGCCGTTTGTAGTGGTTTAAAATAGTTGTTGTATATCCACATTTTGGAACTTCTCAGCATCGAAATGTTCTTGTTATGAAATTTTTGTTACAAATCAAGCAGGGATCACTTAACACATCAGGACCTTTAAGCAAAATATTGATTGGTTCCCTAGATTTGAATCGTTTCGGTAAATCAATGTGTGGAACAATCATTTCACCGTCTTTCAAGAAAAAACTGATGTCACATTGTATTTGACTGCTTATATATCCTATATTGACAGGTGTTATAACGAAATCGTCATGTTGGAATTCCATAAATTCTAAAATTTCGTTGATACTAGAGAATTTCAATAAACTTTTTGAAGGTTTCCCATTTTCCAGACATTGAATAATAAACTATAGAAAGTTATAAAACAATATGCTAAAGTGAAATCACCTTTAATTATAAAATTTGCAGTTTCTTTAGTATCAAGCAGGTTGACCCGCAATTATTACGCATCCTGCGTGGTTATCTGGCACCCTACGCAATTTACTTTCTAAATTATCCGCTTGTGCTTTTATCAAGCAGTTTTTTCACATTTTTCCCCTATTCCGCTTACCCTATGCGCAGCTATCGAGCATCCTACACAGTTAATAGGCAGGTGTTTTTGTCGCGAAACCTATCTGATAACTGCGCACCCGATGTCATTGATCAAAATTTGTTAAATTATTGATATTTTTTTAATTGAAAATTAATATTACTAACTTAAAAAAAAATTGTAGCCTAATTTATAACTTCACTTGTTAGGGAATCGATAATAGTGAAACTCCGTAGTGGTTCGATTGTTGATTTGTTTTCTTGTTTTGCAACTAACGAAAATTGTTCTGGGCGACCAAGTTATTGTTTCGGTTCCGGATAATTTATAAAGTTCGCCCTTTTTTTGAAGACTTACATGTTGAAATTTCACTTTATAAACTTCTTCAATTTGTTCTTTTGAGTAATCGTAATTTGCCAAAAAAATATTACGTTCGGCGCAATAGTTGTTGAGGAAATGAGTACTTTGAATATGTTGACGTGATGTTTGTAAATAAACATTAAGGTTCTGTCCAAAATCTTGACTTTTGACCAAAAAAGCTATGAGATAAGGGTAATTATCGTCTTTTATGCTCAAAATAACTTTTTCCATTCATCAAATTATCTAAAGTTTATATTTTTTTATTCGCAATTCTAATTAGTTTGAGCTCAATAAAAATATTCCGGATCTGAATCCGAACAGTCTGTTTCAGAAGAATCAGAAGATACTGAGTTATCAGCATCGTTATCGATGGTTTTTTCTTGGCTTTCAACAACCACATTTTCAATAGTGGAGGAATTTGTTTTTGGTTTATCTTCTTCCATAGGTTCAACTTCGTCATTACAAACTTCCATTTTTTGATCCGGATCTGGTCTAATTATTGGTAGATCATCCACAAGAACGACACTTAAGGCTTCGAACGAATCCAGTGAAGTAAATTGTTCGTCCGCGTCATCTATATGTTTAACTGAAAGTAAGAATAAAAACTAGGGATATCATTTTTTTTTTAAACTGATTTTTAAAATCAAAATTGTAATTACCTATTGAGTCGTGTATTTCAAGTTTTTGATTTTTTGTTAATTTGCTAGCGAACGGCATAAGAGCATTGCGTAGCTCTTTGTATATGTCACGAGACTGTTTATCAAATTTACGAACTTCTTCAAACCATTTTTTCATCAACGAGTCAATAACTTCGATATTGAAATTTTCTGTCATGTCTTAAATATATAACAATATAAGATTAAATAACTCTACGAAATATTATTCAGAAGTAAATAAAGAAACAGTTTAAAATACAATTATCAGAAATTTACCTAAAAATAACCTAAGTTGCAATTATTTTACTCAAAATGACTCAATTTTTTATCCTATTCGAAATTGTTATAATAAAATTGGTGTAGGATTTACTTTATAAAATTCATTTTTATAAATTCATTTAACAAACTATACTATTTATGTTTATCTTTTCTCTATTTTTTTGTGATCTTTGGTGTTTTTTGGATAAAATTTGATCCTGCGAGGGGGTATTGCGAGGGGGAAATTGGAGATTGGAAATTTGGAGGAAATTCCATGAACTCTCTGAAGTTATCCTGTTTTCCAAACAATCCTGTTTTGAGATTTTTATTCTCTTCTTTTTTTATCATAGAGACTGGTGAATTAGCCGGAGTTCGGGATGGTTGCACCAAATACAAATCGGGGTCGTCAATTGCTTTCCGTTTAAGTGCAAGCGTATTATCGACGATTTTATATGTAGCACATTTATCATATTTTGTTCGTGGACATTCTGTCAAACCAACGGTGAGTTTGATCTCTTGCTTACTACATGTTGCATTGATTATTGCCTTAAAATAACGTTTAAAATTTCAACCACCCTACTTTATCTACCTTCACCCACCTTCACCCACCTACACTCACCTTCACCCATATTCACTCCTTTTACCTATGTACACTTACCTTCACCCATCTTCACTTACCTTCACCCACCTTCACTTACCTTCACCCACCTACACTTACACTTAACCATTTTCAATTACCTTCACCGACCTACACCCAACTTCACTTTACTTCAACTAAATGCAACTTTGGACTTATAAATTTACCTTAGCGGTCTCATAGTCGCAAACACCTTTAACAGCAATTGGTAATTTATCGCTTTCATTGTTTTGGGGAAAATTCGTTTCGGAAACAAACCCGTATCCGTTGACAGCAACAAAGAGTTTAGACTATAAAAAAAATAAAGATCTTATTTAGAAATCCTTATTACTCACGTTATTGTACTTGGACGGTAAAATTACAATTTTAGTTGTTGTAAGAAAGCAGTTTTGAGATAGAGCTTGTGACATTTTGTTTTTTCAGTTAGTCTGTAAAAAATAAAATATAATTTTTATTATATAGCCAAAGTATCTACGGTTCACTAATTACGGAATTTTGTATGAATGTAATTATATTTCTGCAAAACTTTTTTTTTTCTCAGTACGTATTTTTAATTTAAAACATCGTCAGTTGACCTGATTGATCACCGTTATTAAGTTAAATAGAAGCATATTACTATAGTTCATTTTAAGTGACACTTAACTATTCCAATTATGAAAAAAGTACCCAAAATGTGGTAAATTACAGTATTACACTAAAATTGAATTTTAATTTTGATTGAACAATCACACGTGTTAATTCCTCGCTGACATACACCTGGATTGACCTAAATAATTTCGCTTCAACATCAAAGACGTTAAAATTTTGATATTTTACTGTTTGGGATCTTTTGTCTCTGACGTGTTAATATCCCCACCTGGACTTCCTTTTTTGTTCTAACAAACGTTTTACTTAGTGTTTACTTAAAGATTTTTTTTTCAATCAAACACCTGGCTACTCTTTTTGATCGGAACAAATTTATTTGGAAAATACGAGATTTTTATCTATTTCAATTTGTCACGGTTCGCTTATACAAACAAAGTTGGTAAGCCCGTTCATTTTTTTAGACAATGAATCATGTCTATACGAATAAATAGAACGATTTTCAAGTTAAGTTTATTTATTTAATAAATTGGTGGATTGAATAAATTTGTCTAGCAATGATTCGATTGATTTTAATAACGTTAGGTAATTAATTAATAGCCTTTTCAAGTCCAAGTTTTGAAATTTTGTACACAAAAATTTATATTTAATGTCAATTATTATAGTGTCATCAATTCCCCACAAACGTGACTTGAATCTGGACGGTTTTGAACTCAAACCAGTCAGTGAAACCACTTATTCAACTCAAATACCCGCAATCATTGTCAGCTCAGAAACAACTCCTGAATTGTCAAAGTCTCCAAAGAAAAAACGTAAACAAAATATTTTTTGTCCTTATATTATATTTTTTATTAAGATGCACTCATCAAAATCAAATGCGGTAACAGAGGTTTTCTCAATATCGATATTTTTGATAGTCAAGTCGCAATGCTCGTGGTTTTATTTGTACTGATTTTGAGCCTTTTTGGAAACGGTTTGCCAATTTGCTTCAATTGTTCAAAGGAGAAAAAACCCAATGAAATGGAAATGAATTTGATAGGTATAAAGTTTTTTTGAGTATAACGTTTAATAAACAAACTAGGCGATCAGGAAATCGACACAGAGAGTCAACAATCAGTTTGGAATCAAGAATGGAGTGCTAGTTGGCCTGGTCGATCTCAATATAGAGATAATTTTAGTCATTATAATAAGTTTTCCACATTTAAAGAACCGTCAATAATTCAAGGGGAAGAAGATCCTGAAATAAAATCACTGTCTGATAATGTTGCCAAAACACATTTGGAGTAATATCCAAATATAATGTTTTCTCCACGGGAAAACCCAATTACATCTACTCAAGCCTTAATTTCATGGAAAATACTTAATTGCAAAATTAATAAAACTGAAGTTGAGTTGGTATAATTTCACGAAAAAATTAAATTTCTAATGAATGAAGGTCGATTAACACGGGTGAAGATGGGTGAAGGTAGGTGAAGGTAGGTGAAGATGGGTGAAGGTGGGTGAAAGAACGTCAATTACCGTCTTCCACCTTCATCCACCTTCATCCACCTTCATCCACCTTCACCTACCTTCACCCATCTTCACTCACTTTTATACTTCTTCGCCCTTTACGTGAATACGCGTTTTTAGGTTTAACTGAATCTTTATACAGTCCCGACCTTCAAATTGTGCAATTTGCGTTTCCGAAAAACGTGCACAAATTGGCAGTCGTGCACAATTTAGCAGTCGTGCACAATTTGGCAGTCGCTCATCATGGTACACATAATAACTCAAACTTTTTTACGTTCTTTTGTTTAACTCCGTCGTCAGACAACTTTTTACTTTTTATATTCGGATTCAACTCGGAAAACCCTTTCATATAAGTCTAAACTTGATATAGCTAAACGTACGGTGAAGCAAATTAGCATTTTNTATACACATTCTTTATTGTATGAAGAATTATTATAATTTGATTTTGATATTTTAATAAACTAAATTTGGTATAATGGAAAACTTTGTTTATATTATACTATAGTTCAGTATTTATGCTTAATTGTACTGTCAGCGAGTTAAGACACGTGACTTTTTCGTGTAACGTATGACTTGAATTTCTTATCACGTGACAATGCGGATGCGCGGCGCTGAAATGAGAGGGCGTTAAGGAAAGGGCGCTTTAGATTTTTTTTGCGCGGAAGCGCTTTAGTGTCAGGAGTATGACTAGCGCAATTTTTCAGTATTTAAACCATGTTACAGACGTATGTTAACAAAAATAATTTTACCGAAGTAAAGTTATCAATTCAACAAAAATAAAATGGAACATTTTTTGAAAATTTTACCTACGCATTTGCATGCATACAGCGTACTACCTAAAACGGAGTTGAGAAATCGAATTGAGAATCTTGATCCACTTTTTCAAGCAAGGTTGTCAAGAACCGACATAAAGTGGCTAAAGGTCCTTCTCCATGTCGCCGATGTTTCTTCGCAATCTTTAATAATAAATGGATCGGACCTGGAAAAATCCCATCCAACTGTCATGATGGAGGCTGAAGATGTCGATGACGATGACCATGTACTTTGCAACGACTACATTCCAAGTGATATTGACGAGCAAAGTGTCAAAATGGAATCAGAGTCCGAAAATGGAAATTTGATCATCGATGAAATCGAAGAAATTGAGAACCCCGAAGTCTTCAGGTAATTTAAGTTATTTTATTTACAGAACTTAACCTTGATTTCTTAACTAATATTTTTTTTAATATTAAATTCTTAAATTTTGCAATTAGTAATTTTAACAGATTTTATTACCGATAAAAAATATAAATTAAATTTATTTCTAGCCCACGAAGTCAAGAATCACCAGCTAAAATAATGATGAACTGTGCGCTGAATTATGTTGATGCGTTGCGCCAAAGCGACAATAATGGGTAAGTCGTTATTTCTTGAAAATAATATATTTATATTTGCAATATATGTTTGCATCGGTTTTTTATAATACATATTTTTTTTTGAAAGTTAAAAATTTGAAATTTCAATATATTAACGTTGTGAATGATTAATTTTAATTTTTAACTTATTTCTATTTGTAGAAGATATCATCCATGGCCATCAATGTTATCCCCAACATCCCCACAACAAGGAGTTCTCAATTGCTCGCAATGCTCCACTGACTGGTAAGTTATTGCAAAAATATTTCAGTTTAATTAGGTTTAAAAGTTCACTTAATTTACGAGAATATTACTATTTTTTGAAATGCGTGATTTTTTTTTTGTGTTTCAGCAACAAAGTGCCATTCAAATTGATTAACTTATTATTTAGTGATGACTCAACATCCGACGATTGTCCACTCGACATATATCTTCGTGTTCGTGATTAGCCAATGGACAAGTCAATGTCCCACATGAGTTTGTCTCGGATGTCGTCTGAGTCCAGTGATGTAGATGTCGAAGGACTAAAGAACGAGTAACCCAAAAAAATTGTCCCGATGTATCGACCATTATACGAGGAACGAGAAATGTGCGCAAGACGTCGTCTTCAAATTGAGCGCAACAACGTCATTTCACTACAGACTCGCGTGCAGTTACGACAGAAAATCCATGAAAACAAAACCACCAAATAATTTGATAAGCACATTTTACTGTTTTACTGTTTTAGTGTTAAGCAGAAATGCATTTGAAAATTTTGTTCTGCCAAAAACCTTAAACTGCCTTTCTTTTGCCTATCAGAACAACAAATAAAAGAAAAACTAAATACAAATCAATCTTTTTTTTTTGCAGACTTTATTGAAAGTATAAATGATCTTTAACAAATTAGAAGAATAACTTCATCAAATTCGAGAAAATTTTATTCCAAAAATTTTTCAAAACCGTATAAATGAAAATTTTTTTCAAAAATGACACAAAATGACGTACTAAACAATTTATGTATAACGAAAAAATAGTTTTCTTAAATAATAAAAAGTAATAACGGAACACACAGAAAAAAGTTACGAAGTAACCATGTAAGATGTGTATAAAATATGTTTTTAAAATTAAGGTCCAAGTTTAACTTTAGATCTTTCCAAACATGTTTCTAGTGTATAACGATTTATGTTAGCATCATCAAACCACAAACTGTTAACCTAGTCCTATCCTAACTTACAGGCATCTTGAAAATTTGAAAATTTTCGCCCCTTCTCAGTAGCTACCTGTTAACTAGGTACCTGATAAAAAAGTAGGAATTGTAAATGAATTTGTTCAAAATAATTATAGGATGTTAATAATCATAGGATGTTAGAAGAAACTGTAGTTCATCAAACCTCGAAAAAGTGTTAAGGACGGGTAGGTAGAGTTGTTTACAAATAAAACCCGAAATTACGAAAATGCACTTTAATAGTATTTTTTATTTGTTTTATGAATTTGTTCATGTCTGTGTGCACTTCTCGACTACCGACAAGTTCATTGGACTACTAATTCTAGAAAAATTTAATGCTTGAAATTTGTGTTCAAAATGGATTTACAAAAAAATCACTCTCGCAATTTGTCTGTAAAAATTTAACTAAATCGATTTTTTACGTTGAATTTTTTTACCGTTGTTATCCAGAAGGCCTAGGGAAATGATCAGTAACGTTTCCTGGTNTAGCTCTGAGAAAAAAATAGCTAAAAAGTGGACGGTTAAGCCGGTTCCGGACGGTTAAGTAATGGATGGTTAAGTACTTAACCTGTGTATTGACTCTGGATCACGTGTAATAATCGTATGACAATATATCGTATGACTCTGGTAGTATAACTCAATATACGACGATCCCGCTCAGGTCGGTGACAAACTCGTTACGTACACCATTAGTTTAAAATTAAAATTATATAAGATTACCAAATGTTTCTGGGTTTATTATTGATGCTTTTTCCATTTGAGTATCTTTTTTGCCGTCATATGTTTGTGTCATTGGCAATATCAAATACGATTCGACAGGGTCTAAATTGCGGTATTATTTCAACGTACCTACAATATTAATAATACTAATGATATTATATTAATTAATGATTAACATATTAATGAATAATATTATATGATAAAAAATAATTCATTACCAAAAAAGTTACAACTAGAAAACAAATCTTATCTTATAAGATCAATACCGTATGGATTTTTGGATGCTCTATAGAAATGTTTATTACACCGGGTGCGCCGTTATCTGGCCGACATTTTTGCCGAAAAAACATTTTGTTACGTAATAATGTCCAGATAACGGCGCAGGGCGTATGCGGACACTCTGGAAAATTCTCGGCCAAAGACGGCCAGATAAGAGCACGAGGGGGGAATTTCGCAATACCCTGTTGTTATTATCCAATGAGAGATCGGCCAGATAACAGCACGAGCGGACAATTGCGCAATACATTTTTGTTATTATACAATAAGAGATCGGCCACATAAGAGCACGAGCGGGATATTACGCAATACCGAATATTATGAACGTTCGGGCCGAAAATTTTTAGTTCCGAATCGGACCTTCCGATCATATTGTTTAATTTACATTATTGAACTAAAATTACCTTATACGTCAGTTTAAATAATATTAAGTTAATATTATATCTTTTTTGAGAAAAAAGTGACCGAATAAACCAATGAGTAAACAAAGCGGCTAGATAAGTCTCTAAGTAAAAATTCTGAAAACAATTTAATAAAGTTAATAAAAATACACAAAAAGGGGTCGCCAAGTAAGGGCCCGCCAAGTACGGGACAGTTTCCTAAAAAAAGGGCCGGGTGGCCCAGTAAGGGACGGTTTTTTTTCGAAAATTTTTTTTCCAAGTAAGGGACAATTGTTGTAAAGTAAGGGATGGTTTTTTCAAAAATAATCAATGTGTCGCCATTTATTTTTATAATGAATCTTTAGCACAATAATTAAATAAAAAACACCTAAAAATTTGAACCAAGTAAGGGACGCTTTTTCAAAACAGGAAACCGTCCCTTACTTGGCGACCGTTCTGTATGATTTTTTTTTTCTTGAAAATTTCCGGCCAGATAACGGCGCAGTGTTTAGGCGGTGTAGCTGGAAAATGTTTCCTTAAAATTCCGGCCAGATAAAGGAACGAGCGGGAATTCCGACCAGATAACGCATCGGCTTTTTTATACTCGTAGCTGGAAAACTTTTTTTCCTCTCCTTTGGTCGAGAAGGGACTCTATAAGAAAGTCCTACATACGGTCAGTATTGTCATAAATTACCAGATATATTTCAGATAATGCAAAATATGTGCAGCGCGCCCTTTTTATTTATTTTTTGTTTTGTTCTTTTTTTTTATTTCACGGGGGAAAAGATGAGGGTTATTGGTACCGATACGACAACGACTACAAGACTAAAACTCTTATTTCAGGCTTTGCTGTAACTAATAAATTAAACCTTTCGACAACTGTGGACAGAGAACGCCATATTAAATTGGCTTACCATGACTTGTATTTTTAGCCGTAAATAAATTCCTATAGTATTTGATTTCTAGTCGAATTGTTGAGCTCATAATTATAATAGCGGTATCAGAA
>SCLG01001018.1:0-22638 GCA_004367875.1 Oikopleura albicans
TCAAGCGAGTAGTATCCTAGCTCGAATACCCAGTATATTGAACGGATTTAATAGGATAACACATATTACCAGTCATACTGGTTAAAATCACAAATATCGAAAATTTCTTGAATTAAGTGGGTACTTAACCAAATATAAACGTATAAAAACCTACTGTGATTTATTACTCATTCATTGTTGACAAGAAATCACGTTACAATGTTACCCATTGGACAAGAAGTGACGCGAGCCGTGATTGGCGCACGCACGCCTCTCACAAAGGCTTAGCGAGCCAAAAACCTTCCTACCGGTGAGCGCCCTCTGGCCCAGTGCGTAACATTATCGATTTAGAACCCGCTAACCCGAGTTCGAATCCCAGAGCGCTCTACCTTCTTTCTACCTAGTGCAATGAAGGTATTACTCACTAGAAACTGGGTTCTAGTGTTCGTGTTTGTGGCAAATGATAACATTCAACTATTACTTAACTTATTCATATGTAAATACGTCATAACTATTACACAAGAGGCAGTGAAGAAATGGAAGAATTAGGCACGCGCAGGTTAACGAGAGCAGTTCTCCAAAACCAACACGCTACGCTAACCTGGGCGAAAATTTTGAAAAAATTTGAGTTAATAAAATCAAATTAAAAAAGCAAAATTTTAACGTTAACTTAAGAAATATTAGGAAAATAAAAAATTTAACCGATTAAATCGGTAAAAGATATTTTCAATATAAAAAAGTTGTATTCAGATATGGCACGATCAAACCTAGCCACATGGGTTATTGAAGCCGGAGAACGACTTTTAGCAAAACCGGAAGAACGATCCGAGAAAGCTAAAATGGTGCGAAGTAGGATGATTACCACCTTATTCACCATCAGGATTGAAATGGCACTCTTCCCAACAGAGTGCTACATCCAAAATGAATGGATGCACCGTTATCCCTTCTTCGTCAACCTGATGCGGGGCACAATTCCACGAGATATGCACAAAACAATGGTGCAATTTTGCAACGAATACAACAATAAAATCATTACCGGTACACCGGTCAAATTCAACGCTTTCGCTAAAGAAGCCACCCTGATCCAAAGCATAGACATTATGATGTCATGCTTAACCTTTGGACGCCACGGGGCTAAATACGGTTTGGAATGGCTCGAACTCAAATGTAACGAAGAGTTCGAAGAAAAGAAAGACCCGCAACCGGTTAAGAAACGACGAATCGAACCGGTTACCGACGCAACTATGGTGCTAAAACGACACCTGCACGGTGACAAAGTAGCAATTGACCAACACTCAACCATCGGTTCATCAGTCGCGTCGTATGGGGCCACGGAGGTACATAGTAATTTTAATAACTGATATTACCGGTCAAACCGGTTATAAAATGTTAACATTAAAATGAATTAGTCAAATCGTAGTCCCACAAATATATTTAAAAAATATATTTAAAAAATTGCGAATTTTCAATATTTAAAACTCAGAGGAGAATAGTTGAAAAATTTCAGTTAAAAAACCAAAAAACCGGTAATAATAGGTAGTTTAAAACTATTATTTTTTACCAGTTTAAAAGTGAACAGTTGTGTGATTTAAGTAATAAAATAAAACACGTAAAGACATATGATAATGAAATTATTTAAGATGTCGAAACAAATGAACGACGAAGCGGCACTAGTGGCAAAAAATATGAAAGAGAAGACAGTAGAGGACAAGTTCACCATCTGTCACGACAAAAATTCCGACGAAGAATCGGAAGATTTATCGGACCAACTGTCCTTTTTGGCCATAGTAGACGAAACGTACGTTGAGTCAGAAGAAGCCAAAACAAGCTCGGACGAAATGAGCAGCGGCTCAGATGAAGAAGCACTAGTTCCGGCACCTTTGTCCCGTCAACCATCTGATGAGTTCGTTAAAGATCAAATTCAAAACTTGACCTTCAGCGAAACTTACTCATTACCGTCAGACTGTAACAGTGACGACGAATCAATCTGGGAATTATTACCGGTATATACCGGTCAAAATAAAGAAAAACTGGTCGACGCAGAAACAAAGAAGGAAATCGACAATACGGTGAACACAACCGTTTACTCCTTCACTGAAGTCGTAACAGTAACGGACGTAACACCGATGGCCGCACGACACGTAGCCCTATTTGAAGGCAGCGTCGAGACACCGCCTCAAATAATCCCGTTAAGCGCACACGTCTGGCGAGTTGACATCAAGCCGATCTTGAAATGTGCGTTTGAGATCAGGGGCCAAAAATGCCAAAATCGCACAAAGGCCCGTAAGGATGACCCAGGCCCACACTTCTGCTTCATGCATCGAAATGAGGGCCACCTTAACTACGCCACGGATCTCCGAGAAGCAACCATCATTACACTCCGGAACCAGGCGCAGTACACCAGGCCTTTTACTGTGTACATTTTTAACCACACAGTCGCACTCGCAATCCCGTTTGTACAGTTAACAGCGCAACCCCTCATTTTGGAAGCGGAGCAAAACGCGGAAGAAGGATTGAACCGAGCCCGTCAATCTCTTTTCGAGATTTTCGAATTTTTCTCAGCCCAACTATCCAACATCAAAGCCGACCTTAAAACCGACTTCGATGAAAAAACCGCGTTGAGGAAATTCGGACCAGCCCCGCGAGCATACAACTCTTGGCGCGACGCTTTTGCGTCGACCATTTCCATCCTCAAGAGCTGGGGTTACGACGTTAACGTGAGTAACTTATTATTATTACCGGTATGACCGGTTAAAAAATTGATCGAAATTCGATTAACAAAAATTGCTAAAGTTAAAACACGATTTAAAAATTTACAAAGTTGAATCTAAAAGTTTGAACCTAAAATCGCGAAGCGTATTTCAAACTAAGATACAGACTACAATACCTTTAACCGGTCTTACCGGTAAAAAACTTTACAAGAATAATAAACAAAAATGACCCAGTAAGAAACTAAAAATTAAAAAACTTTAGATCTTCGGAAACTGGGTCGAAGCTTCGGACCGACTTCGCGATACCGTCGCGAAACAAGGCTTTGTTTCGCCAGAGTATCTGGCACAAATACCGCCAAAACGCTTATTCGAGCAACCGAGGGTCAGCCAGGTGAAGTTTCACGAGTACGCCTTCGCCGCAGAAAGAGCAGTGGACGAAGACGGAAACTTGCAACCCCCGGCCTATTACTTATCCCCCATGAACGGGTACTTCTTTCGCGACCAAGACTACCAAGAGTACTCCTCGCCCGCAATTTCGGCAATTTTCAACAACATGCCGTTAATGTGGATGAAATTAGCCGACAGCCCAGTAAAGCCAAGATACACAGTGCTACTGTGTTTTACCACCAACTTGGACAAAAATGAACTCAATCACATCAATGACTCAGTAATGATGAAACAATGTGTTGGGTTTTTGGACGCCTTCGACTCCTCAAACACAGACGACCTAGTACGCGTAGACTTGGAAAAAATCACAGTTAATGCGTATAATATTATTACCGGCGACGCCGGTCAAAACATGGTAGTAGGCAACGCGAAACAAATGCTGGAAGACACTCTAACGGTATTGAATTCGCGAAGAGGCCGACAAGACACAAGACGGGTCAACATTGCGTCATTACACAAAAAACGGGAAGAAGGCTTGATTACGGACGAAGAGTTTTTCGCCAAAAAGAGCAAAATCACAACCCAACAACTGAACCACTTCCCGTTCACCCTGTGTGACTTCGTCAACAAGTGGCACCAAAATGACATCCAATTGGTCTTCTACGCGTCAAGCCCATTAGGTAACGACTTCCAAAATTGATTTCAACTTATATGAGCATTTTACCGGTAAAACCGGTTATATTTAAAAAATATAAAAAATCGTTTAAAATTATACGGAAATTAACCAGTGAACGAAAATTTACTAAAAAACTTCGAAAATATATTAGAGGCCAACTCCCTTAACCGAGTTAAGCTGAAAATACAATTTCCCGCCAAAATTTAAGTCAAAAATGGTCATATATCAACCTTAAGCAAAGGGTAAAAAAGCTTTTACCAGTTTGACTGGTTAAAAAACAGAGCAAAACCGGAAAAAATTACTTTTAAGGTGAACAAAAATAAATTCACTTATTAAGATGTCGCTGCTTTATGGAGATCAGCCAAGTTTTTCGAACATTCAGCACCCGTTGGTTATGAAGTGGGAGAAAAGGTCTTCAGAAAGCCAACAAAAGCTTTCCAACTTTTGGAAAATGGTGCCAATCTGGTTATGTTATCACCAGTAGCGAGCACCACCGCAACAAACCGCATTATGCACCCAGTTCCCCGATCAGTTAACCGGTGCTCAGTCAGAGGCCGTCTAATCCTGGAACACTGGAACCCCAGGTGCACCGATACTTTCAGTATGAGAGTATCAATCGTCCGAAATTACGGCCGCATGCCAACGGACGAATTCGAAGTGTTACAACCCGGAACACCACTAACCTTGAAACGTCTGGCGAACTTAGGCCAAGGACGCCTCTCGTGTGGAGAATTGGCGGGAAATTCTCGGGTAAAAATATTGAATATTATAATAATTGTATTAATATTACCGGTTAAACCGGTTATAAAAATAAGGTACATCAACATTAACACTGTTTCGGTTAAAAAAGCATTTTGCCATCAGCCAAAAAAGTATCTTTATTAAAAAAGCAGTTAATCAAAAACAAACTGACAAAGTTAATATAAAGAGATAACCGGTTCCTACCGGTAAAATCGGAAGAACCCTAAAAATTACAATGGCTTTATAAATGAATTTAATATTTATTAGTCACAGTAATTAACTAGTAAATTTAAAAAATCATTAATTAACATAAAAATAATTTTAGCTCGGAGGCACCGACACACTCGGGGTCACCTGTAACCCAGTCCTCCGAATCCAACAGGTAAAAGCCGTTTTCTCGATGGAAAACCCAGCTACCGAGAAAATCGACAGCTTCGACTGGCCATCGAAAATGCACGTTGACACCTCGGGAAGGGACAGGCCAGAAGGGCAAAAGCTACCGGACCGGTCATACCCTATTTACCGGTCACACCGGTATAGAAGCCCACAAATGCCAATATGCTCGGAGGCAATTAAAAGATCGCAATTTATTCCGATCCATCGCACCACCGACACATTGACACTCATTGCCGCTACAGCGGCCAAAGCAAATGACCAAATGGACCGAGGAGTACGTAACCGGGACCAGGAGCTCATTTATTGCGGTTCGGCATACAATGACCCAGCAAGGGCATTTCTCCTTCAGTCACGGGTGACAAGTCGAACAGAATCATCTGACCAGTCAAAGATGATCTCTCTGCTGACAGAAGCCACCCGACATAAGGTAGATAATTTTAATATTGATATAACCGGTATGACCGGTAAAATTATACAAATTAAAAATAAAACATAAAGAAGGAATAAAAGACCCTTTTGGTAAAAAATACACAAAAATGGTCAACGCAGAAATCATTACCGGTATAACCGGTTAATAACTCAAAATGATGACCGGTATGAACTCGAACAAAAAACCGGTTAAAAATGACCTTTAACAAAGTACCGTTTACTAAAAGTGAATACAATTAGGCCGTGTCAGAAAAAGCGTACACAAAATTCGTGAACGAACTGACAGCACAGCAACAGGATCACCTGGACTTCGCGGTAATCCGGTACAGCCGCGTTTTACGCGCCAATGACCATCAACGGCCAGAAGACCCGCGCTCAAGACACGAATCTTACAGGTCGGACCTACCTTTCACATGGCGCCCGAAACAAGCGGAAAACTTACCGGAACTCCCAGTCTCCGAGAGGGTGTCCAAAATACTGGACTACGCCCGCCAAGAGTACGCGAAACCACAAACATCTGCACCGGGTTTCGCATACGAACCTCGCGAAGAAAAGGGCCCTCTGACATCCAAACAGAGGTCCCTTATCCCAAACCGAAACAAACGGTTTGTCAACGCGGAAGCAGGTAAGAACTCTTTATAAAGAAACCAAACGAAAAACCCATAAGAAAAACTATTACCGGTATAACCGGTTAAATAAGTGATTAAAATGTTTCGGCATTAAAATTATTTACTCAAAGTCCCACAAAAAAGCAAGACCTATGAATAAATACTATGAAAAATGTTCTTTTCTGTTCGTGAATAACAAAAAATACAATACTTATGTCGAAAAATTAAAAAATGAACAAATGTTGTAGACTATAAATAAGTTATGATAAAAAACTCGGTCCTTATAAATTGTCCTTTTGTTAAGACCGCCTCCAACAAGCACAGTTGGCTTCGCTCTCAGACGCAGAGCGCAAACACTTGGAAGACGTCACAAGACGTTTCAAGAAAGCCGTCAACCCACTAGCAATTATACAACTCGTCAAAAAGTTCGTTAATTGCTACTTGAACTGCAACGACGGAGTCACCTCGACAGACCCGGACGACCTACCCCGCGTAGAAGTCGAGCGATTCATATCAAGAATCGAATCTATGGGTTCATCACGTGCAGTCAACGAAATCGTTTTGGAAAACACAGTGTACGCTAATGACGGTGAGTAAATTAACGATTTATAAAATAATAACATAGAGTTCTAAAAACACATTCATTACCTGTAAATACAGGTCAAAAAAGTTTTACGAACGACCCAAGAAATAAAAAAGTTTTAAAATTTTACTTAGTTAAAATTACTTATGTTTAAGATTGGCTAGTCCTCACTGAAATCCAATACCAGTTGAGCCAAGGTGACGACCACCGGGCAAGGACAGGACTCCGAAACTTCTGGACTTCGGAGAATCTGATCCACGTACGGGACAATATCAGAGCGGCGTTGGCTCGCGATCACGTGGAAATACCGGTAAAGGCCAGCTGGGATTTCACCAACATGACGTGCAAGCAATTTTTCGCCAATTTCATCGCATTGACCGCGCCGTTGGACCCGTAGCACCGAAATTTTGGATTAAAACCGAAATATAACCGGTTTGACCGGTAAAATTCATTTAAAAAATTAGCCTGTACATAAGTTAGGTTCTGTAAAAACAAGATATGCTTACTGGAATGTACAAAATCACTTCAAATAATACATCAAATTGGAAATAAAACGAGACATTTACAAATTTGTTTCCATTAAGTCATGAAACTGATAATTTTGTACTTATAAGTGAAACTAAAACGGTGAAAGTTCACTTATGAATATAAAATTTATAAGTTTACATAAGAAACTATACTGTGAAAGTTGTTTTTTCTCTGAAATTCTGTTACACTTAACCAAAAACCTCTTTATTTTAGAAAAAATTCGGCTAATCGGTTTACCAATGGCGTTAACAACACCACCGGCGACACGAAAAAGGTACAAAAATGGGAAGGGTTGCGAAAAAATTATTTTCAAAATACCCACAAAGGACGCTATTAAGCACTTATTTACACAAAAACTTAGGGCAAATAGCGTCACGAAACAAGTCGCGAAAAAACGGGCTAAAAAGAAAATGAAATCCCCGCTGCTCGCCCCAGAGTCGGACAATGAAGAGGAAAAGACCCATGAAAAGGCGAAAAAGGTCTCGACAACTTCAGCGCCATCATTAGAGTCGATTCCAATATCTTCAGGGGAAGAAGAGGAAATCGCGCAACCAGTTAAAAAAGACACAAGAGCCAAAAAGACACAGCCAATCTTTACGGTCAAAGTGCCTAAAATATTACCGACTAAGTCGGTTATAAATGATAAGACGCCAACGAAGAACTTAGGCGCCTCGCCAGCCAAAACACCGCTGTCTAAGCGTAGTACAATCGTGTCAGTCCCACAATCACCTTACAGCCAAGTGTCTGTCCTAATGACCGAGATAACTAATCTTATGGGCGAGTCTGCTGAGTTAAGGGAAAGTGAAGGGGCTCCTGAACTCCTTACAGCAAATCTGAGCCTAATTAATATTAAATTAGACGCTTTATTTGCAAGGTTATGCACGTATCAAGAGATCACACTAGATGATCTCAAACAGCGGCTAGATACACTAGCAGTCTGTCCTAAGACTAAAATTATCTTAAAAGACAGCTGGAAGGTGATTTGTGAGAATGCACACTCAGGCGCAAAAGAAAAATACCGCGCTGAACTCGAAGACGAATTGCGGAAGTCAATCTTGGATAAACAGAGTGAACAAGGTATTAGCAAAACTTTTGTTTATTAAAAATCACAAATTATAACCGGTCCGACCGGTAAAAATAGAAAAAATTACCAAACCTTTCCTTTCAAGAAACTTTTTTCGCACAACCACATTAATAAATTTCATAACTATACCCTAATGAATTTTATACAAATTGTGTTCTGAAAATTATAAGTGAAAAATATACAACCGGTAAAACCGGTAAAAACTGAAAAACTTTTAATAAGAAGAAAGTTCCAAATTATGATTAAATTAATTAATTAAATTAATTGATTATTAAGATATTAGTTAATTATTATTATTTAATCCATTTAAGGAGTGTTTATCTACCACAGTCAAATGGCAGACCTGCATAAACAAATTCTGGAGATGCATAAGCCACTGGTGTCTGCAAAATGTATCCAGACCGACGTCGTGAAAGAAAAAACACAAAACAAAGACATTTCCGCCCAAACGTCATTATTACCGGTTTCACCGGTCAAAAACAACCCTGACCGGTTTTTCTTGAAAAAATCGGATATCGAGTCAGACAGCGACACTGAGGTCACAAACGCCGTCAAAGACCTCCTAAACGAAGGAATCTGCCCATCACCTCCGTCACCAGTTATACTGGAAGAAGGAGAAATAATAGACGACGATAACGATTTTCAGAACCAAAAAGACGCACCTGCGGTTTTGGACGAAAAAGACCTGACTGAGAAGATTATGGCCCTAGTAGAACAAAAACTAGAAGCCACTCTTCATCCAAAGATATTACCGGTACAACCGGTTAAATTAAAATTTCCAACGGGTAAACAGATAGAAGATAGCCCGGACGACCAGGAGTTAAAACAACAACTGTCGACAAATTTGGCCATTGCCGGTCTCCCAATCGCTAATATGGTACTGGTAGATATACTGGAATTGCACTCTACCAAACTGACTATTAAAAAAGTCGCTTGGTGTGAGTTCATTACAGATATGACACCTGAACGAAAAGTCCACCTGGAAGTTACTTTGCAGCGACTCTTGCTGCAATTCGCGGGTATCGCCGATGAAGTAGCAGTGGCCAGCTCGATTAGTATGGAAAAGATTGAATATCGTTTTCAACAAATAATCCTGTTAGCAAACCTCGCGCGAGTGGACCGAGTCGCACAAATGGAGAAGATTCAAAGAAATCTACCAGCCATCAAAAAAGTGCGCTTTGTAGGTTAGTCTTAGGAAAATAATGTATAAAAAATATAACCGGTCTGACCGGTAAAATATGATTCACATACATAAAACGTCCAAGAATTAATCTAATCAGAATTAAACAAAAACTTAACGTTATATTGTTAAAAAATGAATATCATTTAAAAAATAATGAGAATCCCGTTAAGTTAGGAAAACCACTTTTTTACCTTGAAAACAGAGCAATGAAGCCAGTTGACTTCACCGCCCTCAAAAATTACTAAGACACCTCGAGCTAAATTATAGCTGTCCTCAGTTTACGGTTAAACATAATTTATACTACGTCCGTACTACGGACAGACCATAGTTCATCGGGCTATTTATATTTAAGCTTCATTTTGACAAACTAAAAAGAGTCAAAATAAAACTCAACTAAAATTTGACATAGATTACTTATGGCGCCTAGTTATGAAAAGCTATTATTACCAGTTTAACTGGTTAAAAAACTATATAACAAAAGTAACTCAAAAATTTCAAATCTGAAATAATGAGAAATTATTGTAGGTACCCTGGGCAATTGTCTAAAAACACTGCTACCTGAAACATACCAACAATCAGCAGCGGACTTTATCCGACTGTCCGAACTAAGTCGATACAAAAAGATGAGCTTTGCGGACCTGTCCAAAGAAGTGAAACGATTGGATAAGGAAAACGTCCGAAAATACAAAAAGTCAAAAGCTCCAGCGCCATCATCGGGTCGAAAAAGGAAATCGGAATCAGACTCTGACTCATCGAGTTCAGCCTCCGATTCTGACGCCTTTAAAACCGACAGTTCATCTTCATCGTCATCATCAAGCGACGAAGATGGCGAAAAAATAACCGAAACATTCGGTAAAATACCAAAAGACTCCCCTAAAAAACCCAAAAATGTGACAAAGACCGAATCTCGCAAACGGCTAAAATTCGAAACAGAGGAGCTTAAACCCAATATACCAAAGTCACAAACCCCAAATGCGGAGTCCGGCTTGATTGCTGTTAAAAAAGTTAAGACAGAACCTAACCCCATTAACAGCAAAAAAGCCGGACCAGTCGATCTGAGGCAAGTGACAGAAAGGCTTAAACTTATCCAAGAGAATGAAGGACTACCCGTCGCGAGTAGCGAACTTAGTCTCTCACAACTGGATAAGTTTAGGAACACTTGCGCAAAACTGAAACAGTTCAAACACTGAAATCAACCATTTCTCCGAAAAAATTATAACCGGTTTAACCGGTAAAATACTGTAAAAACTCAATTATTTTTGCACAACAGTTACAACATTTTCTTTTCTAAAATACAAATATTTATTTATATAAATAGTACAAGTATAAATTACCTTTAAATTTAGAATGTACGATGGAAAAGTTCGAAAAACTGTTAAACAAGAAAATCGGGACTAGTTCAACAAATATCGGAGACGAAAATGGCTGTCTGAATTTAGAAGGAGAATTCGCACCTAAATCAGTCTTACCGGTAAACTGGAGAAACCAGATAGTAATATCACGGGAAGGAATAATACAGGGTCCATTTACACATGAAGAATGGCATCAGTACAGTTACGTTTTATTTGGTCTAGTAGCTAAACTCACTGAACCTGATAAATTTTATGATACAGAAATTTTTACCGGTCAAACCGGTTATTATAAACCTGACTGGAGAGATATTTACTTTAGGAGCCCAGACCATTTTTACGCGGGTTCCTTTTACCATTTCTCAGAGCACTGGTTAGTCACCATAAACTCACTTCCTGAGGATGATGACTTAAGGCATCAGTGTTATAATACAGTCTGGTCCGGAGTCGACTTATTCCAGAATATGGGAAAAATTGACAAAAAGAACGCAAGACCCTTTAGGAATAAAGGACGTTTTTACACAAGACCAGAAAAACATAAACTTAACACTCACATTAACGATAAAATTATGGAAGCAAAAAAGTTTAGAACTATGGAAGACTGGGAAATAACCAGGGCCGACAAGTGGTGGCCAAAAGTTAAATATGTACCAGTCAAAGTTAATAATAAAAGGAAAGTACATGAAGACACTCATAACCGGTCAAAACCGGTAAAAATCGAATTCAAAACAAAAATGGAAATCTATAAAAAGTATCCAATATTTTTGACAGACGAGATCAAAAAAGGCATCTTTAACGCCTCCATGGCCTGTATAACGGACCCTACGTATATACTTAGCCAATGGGTAATCGCCGACGAAGAAGGCAGAAAGTTGAGAAAGTGTTTCGACGGCGGCTTGTTGAAAATTTTAGAATTATTCAAAACAAGCTGCAAGCTCGACACTATCCCAACTTTCTGCGACATGGTACAAAAAGGGGATCTGCTTTCTAAGATAGATGATAAAGAAGGTTTTTA
Organism: Oikopleura albicans; assembly: GCA_004367875.1. Taxonomy (NCBI): domain Eukaryota; kingdom Metazoa; phylum Chordata; class Appendicularia; order Copelata; family Oikopleuridae; genus Oikopleura; species Oikopleura albicans. The sequence goes on from SCLG01001018.1 coordinate 11,670, forward strand.
TCAACTACTCTTGAATGCAGATTCCATACCATATACGGGTCAAACCGTAAATGGTAGAACTTTTGTCACCCGGGCCGCGGCATTCGGTTTACCAAGGATCCCGGGCGACTTTCAGAGGGCAAATAATTGCGCGGTATCATTTTTGCAAAAATTAGGGGTTAGGATTAGGCTTTATTTGGACGATAGAGGAATGTGCGACGCACCATTCAATAAAAACTCTATTTTTGACGCCCCCTTAAACGCCTTTCTAACGTGCCTCGTATTAATCGCAGTCGGTGGATTTATCTCCATTAATAAGTCGGAACTTCAAGGACAAGAAGTCATGACATTCCTAGGAATGGAGATAAACTCCAAAGACCAGACTGTTACAGTACCACAGTCAAAATGGGACAAGCTAATTGCAAAAATGGACAGAGTGATAAATAACAACTGGCCAACATTCAATACCAAAGACTTGGAACGCATCAGAGGACTCGCGATATCATTTATACACGCAATCCCAGCTGCGCGCCTTTATATCAGAAGACAGACAGAAACACTTCTGAAGCAGTGGGATAAAGGTAAACCTAAATTTATAACCGGTATAACCGGTAAAATACAAAACTCATCAAATACATAAAAAATTCAAATCCACGAGAATGCGAATTTTAAAGGAAAAAGGATTGAGTTTAACCGGAAATAAAATTGAGAGACAAGAATTCCAGTTAAAATACACAAAACCGGTAACACTTAGGCCTACCAGTATCTCAAAAGCTTGATAGAATTTGACACATACGATCATTTAAGTTGAATAAACAGAAATTATAACCGGTTATACCGGTAAAAAACTTAATTGACCAAAACCCTAGCATATATTTAAGGGAACTACGGATCCACAATGGCTATATCACCGATTCCAGAGAGAATGATCGAAGAATTCATATGGTGGAAACAACAAATTTACGTTCAAAAAAGTTGCTCTTGGCTGCCAAAAGACGTGGCACATCTGGAAGTACAAAACGTATTTACAGACGCTAGCTGCTTCGCTGGGGGAGGTTGTATGGTACAGGTAGACTCCAGAGTCACCGATGCCTTTACCATCTATTGGTCGAACCTGGAGTCTACCTGGCCCATACACCTTAAAGAGGGCATAATAATTTACAGGTCTATTTGCCGATATATTGAAAAACTTAGGAACAAAAATATTTCGATCTTCACAGATAACTCGGCAGTCTTCTGGGCCACAAAACACGGGTGTTCAGATAACATTTTAAATGATATAATATTAAAAATATATCAAAAATGCGCAGATATTAACGCCCATGTACAATTCACACTAGTGAAAACCACTGAACAACTCGCTGATGAGCCCAGTAGACTTATCGATTATAATGAAGAAAGAATAAACCCAGACCTCTTTGAAATAATACAGTCGTGCCTGGGTAAGTTTGACATCGACTGCTTCGCCGCCAGTTGGAATTATTGTTGTGAGGAATACATAACAAAATGTTTTGACGACGAATTCAAGACACACGTTGATTTCTTCACTTTTACCGGTCTGACCGGTCAAAATTTATGGGTCTTTCCTCCGAAATGTTTGGCTGATAAAACAGCTTATTTTTTGCTTAACCCGAGACCGCGCAGTGTTCCCACATGTGTTCCCGAGCGACTATTTTAGTGAATATCTCGGATCTGGGATTGCAGATTCAAACAAATAATGACGCGTCAGCAGGGGAAAAGAGTTATTTCTCAGCTGTTTTATGTCAACAATAGAAATTTGTAAGTTTTTTCTTAATAAACAATAGCCAGTGTATAAAATTAACAAAAAAAATCATAAAACACCTGCTTAGTTAAAATGTGTTTGGAAAGAAAAAAAACTTTGACAAACACCAAAAATTGATTAGTAATCGGCCAAAAACATTATTTATTTCTTTTGTTCAATAATTTTTACTCAAACAAATATTAATCAATACTTTCATAAGTCATTTAAAACAAAAATATCATAATTCGACCCACTAATAAACAAATGGTAAGCATTTTAGTGTCGGGGAACACATGTGTTCCCCGTGCGCGGTCCCTGAATAGTACCTAGTGCGCGGTCTAGGGTTAAACACCACAACAAAAACAATTGGGCATTAGTTATTCACCGGTTTTTTGAATGGCCATCTTGCCTACCGGTATTATGCCAAAATAAAAACATACATTTCCTTAGGATTGGCTCTAAAAAATTCCCCGCTACACAGATACCTTGTAAGAAAAAATCACACAGCGGCAAATATTTCAACTACTACACGCCAAACACAAAACCGGCAGAAACCTGGTTGGCTTTACACTACCCAACAAAAAACTGGAAAATACCGAAATTTTGCGAATTTCACGACTTCCCAGCCGGCCTATTAAACGCACTCAAATGGAATTATCATAAAAACTGATAAACTACATTATATAACCGGTGTAACCGGTAAAAAACCATCTGAGTCTACAAAATAAACATTATTATAACCGGTAAAACCGGTAAAACCCAAATGTACTCTAAAAAGAAAAAATTTGAAAATGACAATTCCCCAAAAAACAGTTAAGTTAATTATTAACTCTGTTAAGATAACTGATTCGGATAATTATGGCAGATAACCCGGTGACCCTTAGCCAAATTCGAGCGGCCGACGACCAATTCAATTTGGCAAGTGTCAGCGTAGATCTAGCAAGATCAACTGGTCTACACCGCGGCTGTTACGTCGACATAGCTGCGGATTTAGCCAAAAAAGACTTGACACGGGACGAAGTAGAGGACGTCGATATCGCCGCGAGAAAGAAAGACGTGGTCCTTTATAAGGACCAAGCCACCCAATCTCGCGAGGAATATCAAAGTTGGATCGAGGCCAAAGCCAACTTGGCCGAGACCTTCAAGACTTGGACGTACCTGAACTCCATAACACCAAGTTCATGGACTGCCCCCCAAGACACCCTCATGCGTCACTTGTCAAATGAGGGCTATAATCAAGATGTCTGGGAAAGGCAAACAAAGCAAATGAAACAAGAAGTCCGCGAGAGCCTTAAAACAATGAATGTATGACCGGTTAAACCGGTAAAATTTCAAAAATTAAAAAATATAATTAGGAACTGACCAGCTTGTACAATCGCGCACAAAATGACCTTTCGAAAGAACTCTCAAGAAAGGGCATTAATTCGATTCACGAAGATGCGACGAGTGGACGAGTTTGGGCGGACCTAAAACATGCCCCAAATTACGTGGCCAAAACACAACCAGTTACTGAGGACGCTGTGTCACTTGGTCGGGAAATTTGTTTCATCCTAATTAAAAGCCAGACAACGGTAATTAAATAAAACAACATTAAAAAACATTGAAACATTAAAATTGGAAAGTTAATTTTCAATTCATAAATCATTTTACCGTTCAAAACGGTTATAGTGAAACATAATTTACAGTAAAACAAAAGTTATAATTTATTAACATAATTTACAGTAAAAAACTTCAGATTTCGCACTCCCGGATGCACAAGTTACTTACCCGGTACTTAACTTGTTGGGACGAGAGTAGCGCAATGGCGGGGATCATTAAAGTCACCCTACAAAGGATGAACGATATGGTCGCCAACGCAAAATACACAAAAAGCAAATTGGTTGGCATCGCGAAACGCGTGCTTCACTTAGAAGCATTTATCGCATGTGAATGCTCGGAGTACAACAACCGGCTCGACCCAAAAATGTCCGAACCAGCCGAAGACCACATTCGCAACAAAATGGACCGGTTGGTAAAAGAGGAAATAAAAACCGGAAAATTGAAACACCAAGTGCGTTCAACCGGTGAACTTCAACAAGCGAAGTTTTCTGATCTTTTTACCAAATCTGTCTCTAATCAAAAAGCCATAACCGTCAATGACGGTAATATCAAACAGAACCCAAATAAAACCGGCCAACAAAATAATAATAAGCGAAAACCGGAATCATCCGGTTCAACTAATAATCATAACAATAAGAAAAAGAAAAAACCAAGGAACGGTCCAAAAAATAACCAAAGTAACCAGGATAATCAAACTAATAATCAAACTAATCAAAATAATCAAGTCAGTAACCATGGCAACCAGACCAATCAAAATAACAAAAACAAGAACTTAAATAAATCAGGCGTCGAACTTTTGAATAATTTGATGAAAATGTTCAATGACGCAAAAAACAACTCAAACTAAAATTTAAAGTTAGTCTTTTACTTTCACGGACCGTCCCTAAAACTATCACCCCGTTAAAACTATCACAATATAACCGGTCTAACCGGTAAAAAATTATTTATACCTTCATTTGAAAAGCTGCTTAAAAACACAACTTAGAGCTGTTTTACTTTTCATACGTTAAATGATTTATTAAAAATAAGTACATAACTTACACCTCGAACTCATGTAGAAAATATTCAGAATGAAAACTCGAGTGTACGTGAACGTTGACGATGTTAAAGAACTCATCAGAGTCCTGGAACTTAACACAACGCCATGCGAGGGAAATGAAAAACTCGCACCAATTCTCCATAGGCTAAAACAACAAGTAGAAAGCCTTCGCCTACTACGTACACCAGATTACTACAATTATGAGTCAGGTGAGAAAACTTGTTAATATGAAAAAGTGGTTATTAAATTAATCAAAATCATAAAAACCCCGTTTAAAATTTAAACCTTCAGAGGTCACGGAATTGCAATCAGACGTACGCCGCCTGAAACATCAATTTAACGATCTGAACGTCCGAGTCCGAAACTTTAAAAATCACCAACATGCGATTAACAAAAAGACATCGAAATCGGAACATAAACGAAATAAAGAGAATAAAAAGAATAAGGACATGCGTACAGAAAGTCAAGTAAACGCTACCATATTGAAAATGAGTAACTTGCAGACTTAAAAATAGTCAACTGTACTCAAAAATCTAGTAAACCTAGCCTGTATAACCGGTCAAACCGGTAAAATATAAATGTGACATAGAAATACGCCTTCAGAGTTACAAATCCTTTAAATGTCGTTATTTAGATACTTCCATATGAATAATGTAAACATTAAAACGGAATCGAGGTGGGATAAGTGCTCGCAAAAAATACTTACCGAATTCCAGTCAACACCGGGACTGGGAAACAAAGACAATTTGATAGAAGAAATCAAGTGCTTTATATGGCAAAAATATTTGACAAAAATAAATAAGGTACCCGTAATATTTATATAAATTTATTACCGGTGAATACCGGTTAAATATAAAAATTAGAAATATAGAAATAAGTAATATATTTCCAGAGAGAAATTTCGCCAACAAACATGTCAACATGGGCGAGGCAATTAATGGACAGTATTTCATGGAAAACCGACCACGTGATCACCTCGCACATGCGCAACCGATTATTATACACTATAAACCAATGGGAAAGGTCTATACTGGCCGAAAAGCCTAAAAAACACAAAAGGGCCCGGTATTTAGCTTTAGAAAAAATAAAAGAGTTATCCAAAGATCTATGGAGACGGGACCGGTCAAACCGGTCAAAAGACTTAAATAAGGCTGCATCAGTCGCCCTAGTTTTTGCTTGGCTCAGTGGATCTAGGCTAATTGACATAGCCAGACTGAAGTGGCCAGATATCAGACTGGTAAAAAATCCCACGGGACAATTTATTTCAGGGAATATTAGATTTTCTAAAGCAAATACCGGTAAAAGACCAGAAAAAATCACGGTGCAAATAGTCCGAGACAAAACACTGGATATGCATAGCCGATTAAAGCACTACTACAATTATCAAGAAATGATCAAAATAAAAATAGTAGATTACAATAAACATTTAACCGTCATAGACGGTAAAACTCTTTCGTAAAAACTATTATATACATCATAGAAAATAGTAAAAAGGGGAAATTATGAAAAGAATAATTTCGTCTTCTTAAACCCAAAAAACAAGAAAAAATTTCTACCTTCACAAATGATAAGAGTAGCAAGAGCCGCCGCAAAAAGCCTAAGGTGGGGGAAAAAACACCTACCAAGGAGTCACACAGGACGAAACAGTTTAGTGCCAGTACTAATGAAGTTGGGAATTAAAACGCAAATTATAAACAATTATATGCGCTGGTCACATAATTCCTCGATGTTATCTCACTACCAATCAACAACGTTATCTTGCACTGATAAAGGCGCAGCAAACGCAGTCGGCAGAGCAATAGACAATGGGACGCTCAAAAAAGAGACACGAGATCTCGGCACACTCTGAAACTAACTCTCTTATCAGACCCTATTACAAATATAACCGGTAAAACCGGTAATATACAAATCTTACCATAAAACCATTAACCTTATACACGTTATCTAGAATGTGGAGGTTCGCGCGAATGATCCAACCCGAGCATGTAAAAAAGTTAGACTTCTATGACTGCTGGAACGTCCTGCATGAAATTGCCAGGAGTCAGCTAGACATAGGAATCTGGAAAAAAGACGCGAGAAAAATATGCGTAATCCTCGGCAACCTAGACAAAAAGGGTCGTACGATATCGCGATTCGCCCTTATATCCATCATGCAAATTTCGAAATCGGGAAAGAACTAAGATCAAAACTTATATGGTTATCTTTACAACCAGAAAGCTTTGAACTGTACTTAACGGGCTCAAACAAAAGTGATCTAGCGAATGACTCACTAGAATCAGTTTTTGACGAAAACGATAAGTACAGTAGGAAAATGAACAAAATCGCCAAAAGGAAAAATATTACACTTCCCTTTTGCTAAAAACATTTTTCTGTAATAATTGTATCGAAATATAACCGTTTAAAACGGTAATACAAACATAAAGCTTAATTCTAAAAACACATATTTAGAACATAATAGTTAACATAATGCCAGTTTTACCAGGAGATTTTTTCCAAATCATCCAAAACGTTAACTTGACTAGAGTTGCGCAACTCTTGAGCACACCGGGCACGGAATGGAAGCATCAAGTGATCAATTACCTGATTTCACTTACCATTTCAACAATCGAATCAGTAGCCAAAATCTCAAAGTTCACGTCTGGGTACTGGTCTCATAAAGACGTCTTCGTCATAGAAAGACAAAGACTCAGCACTTTGGAATTTCTCGACACAGCCTTCGGCATCACCGCAGAAGGTGAGAAATTAAAATAAATACAATTTGAATTGAATATGAATCCGTTTTGACCGGTCAAACCGGTAATATTTAATACATAATACTTCAGCTTTCAATTATAATGAAGCAAACCCATTATATTCGCATGACGATTATGATGACAGTCAGCAAACCACAGCGAGAACCCTGGACAACCTATACAACCTGGTTATCACAGATCCTACTGGGAAAACTGACTTAGAAAACTTGGAAAGAGGCACGCAAAGACACGCCTTGAATCTAGTACTTCATGAAATGGCAGAACTCGGCCTCGTCATGCTAGTGAATATCCAACAAATGATAGAATACACCAACAAATTAGTCGATCTTTGCTTTGATTAAAATCTTGCTTATAACCGGTTAAACCGGTAATAGAATTTTCAATATAACTGCCAAATAATAAAATATGTAAGAAACCACAAGAGTTTTAATATGTTTTAAAAGAGTTTATTGGAAAAGTATAGCATAAAAGCAGGAAAATAAAGAAAAAAGCAGGTTAGAAAAAATAAAAATAACCGAAATTTAGTCTAAACTACAAATAGGCTAATAACGGACTAATAACGGTAGTATGAAGCTACAGGGCGAAAACGAGTGAATTCGGGAACTTACACCATTATTCAGATAAAAGTGTAAGCTAGAGTAGGGTTTTTAATTCTAGAACTAACGGAAAAACAAAAATCAGACAAAAACTAGGATTACGACCTGCAGCTAATTACAAATCTCTAGAATAGGCCTATTGAGTTGAGCCGATTTCGGTAGAACTCAATTTAGTTTAATTTAGTTGTTCAACTGAACAACATCAAAATTAATAAATTTTGATACCCATCCCTTAAAATTTTCATATATAATTAAAAAGTTACAGTCAAGTAAAAAATGGCTCAGCTTATATATAATATGGAAATGTAAATATTTATTTTACCGGTTAAACCGGTTATAGAATAAATATTAAGATTAAAAAACATTAAAAGAAGTGCATATGAAAATTTCCCACCCGATAACTTCGTTGCACTCGCTACACTCGCTTACACTCCCTCTTTCGGGAACTTACACCATTATTCAGATAAAAGTGTAAGCTAGAGTAGAATTTCCCAAATTTATTATATTCGCCAGTTGCAGTTTTTTTTTATAGTTTCGACAACTTTGTCGTAGAATTCGACAACTGTCATANTAATTTGACCACGCGCTAGCTCTTCACTAGATCATGCAACTATTACAGGTGTCATATTCGGCATCCCGTCGAAAAATGCAGTCAAATAAGGGTATTTTATTGAATTAAAAAAAGTAATATGACCCCTTTTGACTTTAGATCAGGCCCCAAAGGAGTCAAATTTCTGGAATTTTTTGATTTTTTTTTTGATCATTTGATCACGCGGTTACCCAACCACCAAATATAAAAAATAAAAAAATACGGGAAATATTTTTTATATAAATCATGTCTTTTTTTTATTTTTTTTGGGCAAAATCATACGTTAAAAACATTTTAAAGGTTATAAGGGCTAGTTATTTTTTTTTTCGAGTGCAGTAAGGTCAAGTTATTTTTTTGGACTTAACCTTATATCCAGACCCCCTATAGATGTGAAATAGTTTTTACACAAATTTCCATACGTATATATTTTTGGTGTTTTATTGTTTTTTAGTGCTTATAAGGTCAAGTAAATTATTTCATTTGCATGTCGTAGACAGAATAAATATTGCATCAATAGGTAATGTGCGGCTGCGGTCCTTGATCGAAAATATGCAACAGCAAATTCAACTTGCCTTACAATGTGGTGCTAAGGTCTGGCCCGAGCTATATTCGATGCCCCAGCTGTATGATATGTTATGTGTTAATGAATTGCAACATTTACCCGCATCCCGCCAGCGGCTCGTTATCCGCCAATTGTACTCGCCGTTTATCCAATACTGTCCGCCCGAGCGGGTCGAAACCGCGTGCCAAATTTTAAATGATTTAATCGTTACATGTATTACGCAACTGTCCGCTTGGTGGCAGCGTATTGAGGAGGGCGAATTTGAAACCGAAAAAGAGGAATTGTTGCATTATTTTAGAACGCAGGCATTAACAAAGGACTTTATAGAGCTACTGTTTACAACCATCAAAACAAATAATGGAGTTTCGAACCTCGCAAAACATATGATTCAGGTAAAACATTTTTTTTTACAAAAAGGCGTCCCTAAATGGAATTTATCGAATACTTTTAACCAGCCCCTGTAAAATAATAAATCTTATTACTACAGGGGGGGTTGGTTATAAGGTCAGCCATTTGTGCCGTTATAAGGTCAAGTCAGTTTTTTTGCACTAAGGTCAAGTCAGTTTTTTTGGCACTAAGGTCAAGTCAGATTTTTTTGAGAACCATAATTTTTGGAAAAAATCTTTATAATCATGTCTTTTTTAGCTTTTTTTTTGGACGCTCGCACATATTTTTTCCATAGAAATCATGTCTTTTTTCACTATTTTTCTATAAAATCATATCTTTTCGACCTTTTTTTGACATACATATAGGGGTTGGTTATAAGGTCAAGTCAGTTTTTTTAAATGCATTTAAGGTCAAGTCAGTTTTTTAGACCTTGACCTTATAACCAACCCCCCCTGTAGGTCATTTGTGACCTTTATTAATCTTGTAATATTTGAAAATATTTTTTTTCAAATTTTGCCTAAGGCCGTTATTGGTTCATCTACAGGGGGTTTGGTTATAAGGTCAGTCATTTGTGCCTTTATAAGGTAAAGTCAGTTTTTTCACCGCTTTTTTTATACAAATCATGTCTTTTTGAACATTTTTTTTCCAAGAATTTTTATACATATGTATAACTATAGTGGTTGGCTATAAGGTCAAGTCATATTTTGGTCGAAAAACAGTTTAAAATGCTTTAAAAATGGTTGGTTATAAGGTCAGGTCAAATTTTTGGTGGAAAAGCTGTTAAAAATGCATTAAAAAATGGTTGGTTATAAGGTCAAGTCATTTTTTGGTGGAAAACCCGTTAAAATTTTTTCTTTTAAATCATGTGTTTATGTACTTTTTTTTAGTCCTTCCACGCAAACGCTCGCCATATTTTTTTGTAACAAATTTGTAACAAAGGATAAAATTTTTGTAACAAATTTTTGTAACAAAGGATAAAATTTTGTTAGTTATAAGGTCAAGTCAGTTTTTTAGACCTTGATCTTATAACCAACACCCCTACCATCTTTTTAATCTAAAAATCCTAAATTTGAGCGTTTAGACACGAATAAAGGTGTTACTGTCTGGCATATGTACTCCATTAAACTGGCTGTGTGCAAAGTCAATGCAAAAGTGTTCAACCATATTGCTATTTCTATTACCGCTACTTGAAAATGGTATGTATTTTAAAATACAATTTTTTAAGTCGATATTATANATTTTTTGTACTGCTCATGATGGTGGGGTCAAAATTGTAATATGACCCCTTTAAAGGGGTCAAATTTCAAGTTGGTCGTACAGGAATGGCAGACCCCTTATTCGAAAGGATTTTGCTCGCTGATTCCAAATATGACACTTTCAAATCATGAAAATGTAATATGACTCCTCTAGGGGGTCATATTACAAATTAATCGTACAAAGATGTTTGGTACCTTATTCGAAAGGATTTTGCATTGTGATTCTGAATATGCCTTTTAAAAATTTGTAATTGTGAAATTTGACCCCTTGAGGCCCTAAAAAGGAGTCAAATTACATACTCATAGTACAGCAATGTTTGATACCTTATTCGAAAGTATTTTGTATGGTGAATCCGAATATGCCTTTTAAAATTTGTAATTTTGAAAATTGACCCCTTTGGGCCCTAAAAAGGAGTTAAATTACAAATTCATCGTTCAACCACGTTT
>SCLG01001019.1:8517-20071 GCA_004367875.1 Oikopleura albicans
TTGTCGAGCTGCTTCGTTTTTAATCGATACTCCAGTTTGTGATCTTGTTGCATCTCCAAAATTGGTATACATAAGCGACCCATAAAAAGGTTCGGAATTCCATTTCAGCTTTATATATTTACTTCGAGTAGAAAAACACAAAAAAATAATTAAATGATATGAATTTCAAACCAAAACTAGTTTGTCAATATTTTTAATAACGTTTTAAACGTGCAAGTGTCACAAATTGTGTGCTTTTGTGCGCATGAGTTAACTAATATATATTAATATATATTAAATGGTATAAAAAATGACTTATAAATTATAATACATGTAGATTTTATTTTTTAATTATTGTATCACCAAAATACATACCGTTTTGTAACGTTTGAAAAGGAAAGTGGCACAAACTGTGCTGGTTTGTGTGTGTGGGTTAACCAATATATAAAAAATGGTAGAAAAACTAGACTTTTAAAAATTTCATTTTTTACTATTTCCAGACCTAAAATCTCCGGAAAATACATAACGTTTAAGTAACGTTTAAAAAGTGGCACAAATTGTACCATTTTGGATTCGTGGGTTGATCATTGAAAATGATATAATCAAAAAACTACCGTATGGGGACTCTCAGACTGTGAGGCTTTGAGCAATTTTTCTATGATTTGTAACGCTCTTATAACGTCATCCTCACAGTCTGAGCCTCCCCATACGGTAGATAAAAAATACATTTCATTTTTCCTATGATTTCAATCTAAAAATTCCCGGAAAATACAAAACATATCGTTATTCTCTGGCTATAAGGTATAAGGTATTTCGAACCCTGCCCCATGAAATCATCGGCGTCATTCTCATCTTCATCATAGAGCGTGATAAAGAGATTTTGATACAATTCGGTGATATCAAAATAAAAGACTCGTTCCCACTCGGGGTTAACCGTCTTGTAAATTGTGCGTGATCGAAATCGCTGATTGCCCAGATCAATATAGCAATACGGGTCGGATTTTCCAAATGAATCACAGGCGATTAGCCCCTTTGCATCATGAAGGGTCACCTTTAATATTCCGACGTCTTTAAACGCCTTAAAAGTGCGCATAATTCCGTAGCTATTCGTGTCTTTCGAGAGATTGTACTTGTCTTCTTTGCCCTTTGCGGATTCCGAGCCGGAAATTGTGATGGCAAGTTGGACGATACCCTGAAGACGATTTTTCTCATTTCGCATTTCGACGCCGATTTCATGAAGGACATCACGTTCAAGCGTCGCCAAATCGAGCTTTGCCGAACCAATATTATTCGTTGTTGTTGACACCGCTTTACCACTAGACATTCAGAGTTTTTAATAAAACCAAACAGTACTTCAAAATACAAACAAAGACATTCACATATCTGTTTCCGTGTCATTGGTCCCTATTATATTTTTTTNAAAATAGAATTCTCAAAATGTATGTAGTGAGCACTAGAATTGAAAGTCATATTTTTTAACCTTCAAAAAATTCTAGAACTCACTACATACCGCGTTTACCGCCTAGAATGCTACAGGGCTAGTATGCCTAAAGTATAGTATCCGTGTAGCATTTTAGGCGGTAAATGGGGTACATTTTGAGAACTTTAATGTTCCACAATTTGTTACTAACTTTTCAAGTTTTGTTATTTAGCGAAATTGTTTTTTAATGAAATGGGTTCTATTGGCCCTAAATATTTAAAAGACCGTTTTGGTGAGAAAAAAATGCATAATAGGGACCAATGATACGGAAACAGATATACAACGGATACCAAGTCAAATAGTGACTACTTTCTTAATATAAATATGAATACATGGAGGTTTTTAAATAACAGATGTATAATGTATTGACATGTATGATCTAACCTACGCATTCTGATTCCCACATACCGCCTCCTTCAAATTTTTGCCTATTTCCTCCACAAACCAAAAATAAAGATTCTCTCTATATTGAGAAAGTAGTCACTGTTTGACTTGGTTTCCTTGTACATGGGGTTGTCCAATTCCGGGACACTTTTCGCTTTGGATTAAAAGTCCCTTTTTCTCGAATTTTGACTTTTTCGTCTCAGAATTGGACTACTTAGCGTATATCGCTCCAAAAATATGACACTTGTCGATTTCACCCTATCTGATTTTCCCACAAAGATTTGACATTCTTATTTTGAATATATTGGCTTCCTCAAAATCCCCTCGGAAACCAAAAGTTTAAGCTATTATATCTCAAATTGAAAAAGTTGCACTTTTTTATTCTAAAAATTTCTCACGGAACTTTAAAATATTTATTACCGTAAGTTTAAAAAGTGACGTTACAATACAACATACAAATTGATACATTTACATATAAATTGATATAATTTATACTTTAAGTCTGTAACAATACCGGATGGTATAGTGGACACTAAAAATTAGGGAGTTATTTAGATTATTTTCGTGACGCCATTATTATTATTTGACAGATAAACGGAGAAGTACTTACACAGTGTCCATCATATCAATCCAAAGGTTTTGATCTTTGTGTAAAACCGCTCCTTCGTGAAACAATTGGAAGATGAATTGCTCATTGAACGTAGCTAAAGTAATTTATGAGGAAAGTATATCTGGTATGAAATTGCTACACCGGGTCACCCGGTCCTGATGCGCTCTAATATGAAGGTAAATAACTGAAAATGTGAAAATCTCGTTATTCTTCAAATATTTCGGAAAATTTTTCTTTCAAAACTTAAATTTTTCTAAAATTTTATAGAGGCCGTTTTCGAAGACAAAGAAAAAATATTTAAAAAATTTAAAGAACAATTTATTTGTTCATGGAATTTTTAAAATAACATCATTCCTGAAAAAAAATCGTTAAACAGTTGTATAGGCATGAAACCCAACTCGCGAATAAGTTATAGACAATTTATAACTGATTCGCGAGTTGTTTACAAAGAAAAGTCACACATAAGAGTGCACCCGCTGTAGAACCTTTGAGAACTACACCTATGTCAGAGATATCCAGTGAACTTTAAGACTTACTGTCTAAAAATTTTTTATTTTAACTTATATTTTTCTATAATATCATATTGGCTGTTTTTCAAGATAAAGTTATTGAAAAATATTATTAAAATTTATAGAACAATTTATTTTTTCACGAAATTTTAAAATAATATCATTCCTGAAAAAAATCATCAAACGGTTGTATAGGCATGAAAACCAACTCGCGAATACGTTATAGACAATTTATGACTGATTCGCGAGTTGTTTTTCACATAAAAGTTACACATAAGAGCGCACCCGGTGTAGAAGACTTTGAGAACTACACCTCTGTCAGAGATACCCAGTGAATTTTAAGACTTATTGTCTAAAAAATTGGTCTGATCATTAGGTTCTGATGACATTTTTGAGAAAAAAATTAAAAACTAACGGATCATAGTCTTCTTCTTTACTTTCGTTTGCATTTTCTGTTTGTCGAAGCGCAGTTTAACGGAGCAGTTTCTCGTCTTGGCCGGTGGAGCTGGCGACTTTAGATCTTGAATGCTGAGAACGCGACCAATAACGGTCGCCAATATTTTTTTGCTCCCCTTGTGGCGACCCTCGACTGCCTGCGACTCATTGGTGGCGTCAAAAGGGGACACTTTTAGGGTATAATTCACTTGACCCAATTTTTTATTTTCGGCCGCGTTTAAGCTTGGACATAAGGTCGTGCATTGCTGAGTGCATTCGTCAAAAACGAGTTGTCCTACGTCAACCTGGTTGCAGCCAATCATATCGTTTGAACCAAAGACGTCATGATCATAGACTAAAATAAAAAAATATAAACTCATCGCCTAAACATAAACGTAATGTATGCGTTGAAACTTTTTTGAAAAATCGCTGAAAATGGTACTTTAGTCAAAAAAAGATGTTCGTCAAAAATGAATTATCGTCAAAATAAAAATGTCAAATAACTTCGTCACTGGATAATCGTCGAACAATTTCAAAAACACACTTATGAAATTTTCAATATTTTTTTGGTCAAAAAATTTGAAAACTGACTTATATTATATTGAAGGTTTTTTTCGTCAAAATTTTAGTAAAAAAATTTGATGAACCCCCGTATCTTTTTCAATTTGCTTTTCATCAAAATGTTAGTCAAAAATTTGACGAATTCACTAATATTTTTCAATTTTTTTTTGTTTTCGTCAAAAAATTTAAGGACCGGTCAGTCATGTTGTGTACAAACTAAACTCCAAAATCCATGTACCTCATTTCATCCGCATATTTTATGTTTTTATTACTATTTAAGACGTTAGTTATTGGTATCAAGCATTTTCAAGTTCATTTGACAAACTGATTCTAGAAATATTAAGCTTTCAAAATTTCATCAAAAAATGGAATTTGTAAAATTCGTCATACAATTTTTCAAAATTAAATGTTGTTTACGTGTTTTTTAATGTCTACTTTTTACATGATGGTCGTCTACAATGTTCCGAGAAATGGTTAAACACAATTTGATTGCAAAGTTCAATACTAATCACAACGCATTAGACACTTTTCTTATGAAAGTTAGACTTTTTATGTTGATTTTTTTGAAAACCTCATCAATCACGTGAACAGTGTTGGTGCTATTGATTCAGTTTTTTCAGCATATTGTACGGGAAACTATGTTGCTCAATTCTATGTAGGGTTTTTGCGATATCGTGTCTCGTTCATTAAATTTTAAGTACAGCAAGTTGGATGATTTTTAAATTTTTGGACTTTTTTCGAGTCTTTTTGAGATATTTTTTGTTCTAGACCTCGCAGGAAAAAAAAGCCTAGATAGAAATGAGCGCCTGCGTTATAAAAACATTTGACCGAAAATAGGAAATCAATACCACCAACACTGCTCACGTGATTGGCGCCTCAAAATCAAGTTTTCGACAAGTTCAAGTTAATCTGGGGGATCGGTGGTTCTACTTATGACATTTTAGATACAGCCATGTTAAAGTACAAGCTTTGTTCTCTTAGCAACAGAAGAAAATAGTGTAATCGTATGTGTGGAACGGTTTTTATAGCGTTTTCCCCGAACGTAAAGTTTGTAAACAACATGACTGACCGGTCCTTAAGTGAAAATTAAAAGAATAAGCGGTCAAATCCCATCAATAAATTATTTTTTCGTTGATATCTAGTAAATATAAATTTCCAGAAACATTAGAAGTGAATAAAATCGAAGGTTATCAAGAAGACCTAGGACGTCATGATAGTAGGGTACATAAAAAGTACCCTGAATTTTGTAGTTCAAATAACGTTAAAATCCTTTAATTAACTTTAACAGAACTGAACTTTCCGTCACTGTCATTTGTAATGTCATACAAGATACAAATAATTATCATCTCAAACGGAAAAAAAATAGACAGTTGGACAAGCTGGCTGCATAGGTTATATTTAACAATATAATGTTTGGTACTGTTTATTCACTCTTTTGGCATGTAAAAGCAAGTGAAGCACCTGTATACCGTGTGATGGAGCTCAGACTGTCACGGTGATGTCAAAATAGCGTTAAAATTATATAACCAATGCTCAAAGCCCGACAGTTATAGATTCGTAAGACGGTGAACTTATTTTTGCGGTGAAAAAATCTCAGAAATAGTTTTGTGCAATCGACCGAGCAAAATGTACAATTGATGTTTCTATGTTGGTTTAAACTATCATAGAGTAAAAAAGGTGTTTAGGAGCCAGCCAAACTTAAAAACTACCGTATGGCGGTTCTCAGACTGAAAGGTTTTGAACAATTTTCTTATGATTTGTAACTCTATTCTGGCGCCACCATTACAGTCTGAGCGCCGCCATACGGTATGTGTTTTAGGGTTAAATATTTTCTTTTTTGATAACTGCTTTAAATGCTTAAAAAGACTTCTTTAGGCGCATACACTAATTTAGTTACTGGGAGTACGACTGTAATGATGCTAAATCCATATTTTAACCACGTCATTTTACAGCAATACTGTGAATCCAAAATTGATAGTGTCGATAAAGTCGATAAAATGAGAAACGTTCTTTCAAATGGATCTCTCAACATAAAAACAATTAAATTTATAAGTTTAGAATAAAATAAGGATAAAATTTAAATGACTCAATTTGCATAGTTGTGAGATCAAAAGCCAAACAGAAATTATTCTCAGGAGTTTTGAATATATTACGGTTAATCGCGTTAGTACTGTTTTTAAGCGTATCAAGCTCGTATGATATCTTAACCGTAGTATCTTGGCCTCCTATTATTATGTGTCTTTACAGAAGAGACAGTCCGGTCCAGTGTTGTAAATAAGGGCAATTTTCGCGTTGGCGTTGGGTTGGCGTTGGGGCAAAACGACAATTTTCAAACCTAATTGTACGCAGAATAAAAAAATAAGGAAATTTTTACCCCTTTTTCCGCGTAGTTATGGTACCACAACCAATAAAAATTGGAAACGCGAGACAATTGAGGTGTTCTGCGTACAATTTGTGTTGGCCCCCAACTGGACGCCCCTACGCCCCAACGCATATTTACAACACTGGTCCGGTCAAGGCTCGGCATAATTCAAAAAAACAAACAAATGAGCTGGCCTGTCGAACTCTAAGATAATAATTAGTTGGCCTGTTGACCCCCAAAAAATGAGATGCGGGACCCAAAATTTAAAATGAGCTGTCTTGTCGGGCCAAAAAAATCTAAGGTCATAAAAACAGTTGCCCGCTGGCGTATGCCGAGCCCTGAGTCCAGTATCTAACGAACAAGCTAAATTTATTTCAACAAAACCCTTCATAACGTCCTGGTAAAAAACGGCACTTTAAGTGTATTCATAATATTAATACAGAAAATTAAATAAACCCGTGAAAAGGAAGAAATTATCAATTTTTGGAAATACCATTTTAAAATTTAATTTATATAACATGTTCCGGTCTGTTATCTTTTTTGTATAAAATGGCAATTAGTTCTAACCAAAGTAGATCTAATTTAATTTTAAAAATTACCTTCAAGTACAAGCTTGCTGGATGTACGCGCGGGAATTTTAACAGCAAAAAACTGATTCCACTCTGGATTTAAGTTTTTCTTTTTGGTGTCACTTTTGCAGAGCAACGCGCCATCCATCAAAAATCGAGCATAAGGATCACTAAATCCATTGGAATCCATAGCTGAATATAAATTTTAAAATTAATCTAACCAACTTACTTAATACAAACCTTTTAATGCTATCCCACGCTGTAGTTCGATGTCTAGCTGGAAATTTGCGGGACAATCCGGTCCGGCGACGACATCACTGACGGTTTTTGGTTTTGGGGCAGCATTTTCGGCCGCTAAAGCTGCTTGATCGTCACCAGTCGACTCGTCGGATGCCATGTATCCTTGAACAAAATTAGTTACGTTGATTAATTTGACGCCTGAACGGTTATCGGGCCACTTTCCCAAGGAAAATGGCCGAATAGCGAAAGATACCCCAATAACTAAGCAGTGTTTAACCAAAAGTGTTTCTGGAACATTTTCATCGAAAGAACTTCGGGTCAATAATCAAAAAGAGCAAGACCGCGAAAGCTGGCCCGATAACTGTGCAGGGACTATATTTAATTTGGTATCTGTGGGTATTACTTATCTAAATTACCAAAACTATCCTTTTGAACTTCTTTGATCACTTATTGCGGATTTCTACCGCTCAAATGCAGACATATACGATGTGTCAAAGCTCAAAATTTACCGGTTTGTATTCTAGAAGCTAATACGGAATGAAATTGGGGGATGATTTCATCACTTTTCTCCTTTACAATTATTTTCCTTGGTTTCAGAATTGGGAAAATGTCATGTTTCGCTTTTACCCGTGGTGATTGTTTTTCTCCAGTTGTTGAAATTATCTTGGTGAGTTATTTAATAAAAAATAATTATCAAAGAGGAAAGCGATGGAATTGGTCCCTCGAAGCGTATAAATATCTAGAATAAAAAGCGGTAAAGTTTGAGCTTTGACACACCGTATCTCACACAGAAAAATTAAGAAATTCAATCAATTGAAAGTTATCAAATTATAAATACTTAGACCTGATAGAACGTGGCCAAAAAATCCAAATTTACAGGCATTTATTTTCTATCCCTAACAACAAAACATTTGTAGCAAAACATTCGCCAGTTGGTGTCAGAAAAAATATTTTCGAAAAAGTAATAATTCATGTCTCTGCTAAGGGTGTAAAATGTGACACTAATGCTCGTATACTAAACCAACCGGTTATCCATAAAAGAGCTCTATTAAATCAAAGTGGCGCATAAGAGCGTTTTTAACTACTAATTGTTAAACATTTTAAAATCACTATTAGTTGAACTTTTTTAATCACTTTCTAAATATAAATCAATTCCTGTATGTAACAGACGAGCCCGACAAACTTGGGTTGCAATATATACTGATTAAAATAAGCGTTTTTGCGGCCTTTTAGAAATCGTTTTTAATAAAATATTAAAAGATTTGACTTTGATTTTTTTTTAGCATTCGACCGATACCTCCTGCACAACGCACAGAATCCTTCGCTAGATCACTCAAATCTAAAATACTTTCTCAGCTCAACTAAACTGCACTAGCACTTTTGATGACTCCTTACTATTTCAGAACATTATGGTGAAATTTAGACAAACTTAATAAATAATAAATTCAATTTATGTAAAAAAAAAAATTATTAACAACAATTTTCTTAAAAAATCATAATAGAAATTTTTTTAGTAAATTTTGAACCTTATTAAAAATTATTTTTTTATAAAAAATGTTTTCCTAGAAATTGTTTTTAATTTTTTGTTTCTGCAACTGAGAATGACGGAAACTTATTAGGATTATTTAAATGAAATCGAATGTTAGAAACGGACATTAAATTGAATTTTGGTGGTACTAAAAGTTAACATAATATGATAAATCGTGGTACGCGAATGTGGTAGCTAGCTACCCATTTTTACTTCAAATCTAGATATCGAGAGGATCGCACATGCCTACATTAAAATGTAGGTTAATGAGTCATTCTTACCAGAAGGTGGAATGACGTGAAGACCCATTTGTACTTGTCCGGCTGCTTCGTCGTTTTTCGTCAGATTGAATGTAATATTTTCACTAGATCCGATATTCAGCGTGTTCATTTCTTTCTCATCCTGTCCAACCAGTTCATCTTTTGCTTTCTTCTCGTAAACTAAACACATATTTAAAACAAAAATGAAAAATATGGTTAATTCTATAATAATTACGTGAAGTGACGACACGAAACTCGCCTCATTTTGAGTGCGGTTAATAAGGGTCGATTTAAAAAAATACATCGCGGGTTTTCGGAGAAAGGTCACTAGAGGTCCTTAAGGATGGGCCAGGGTTGTAAAAATCTTTTTGTTCTTTTGTCCTTCGTGACGTCGGTTGTTGATTTTTGCAACCCTGGCCCTTCCTGAGGGGCCTCTAGTGGCCTTTCTCCGAAAACCCTCGATGCTAAAAAACAGACCTTGTAGATATTTCTCTCCTTAACTTTTTCCGATATTTTTCATGTTGATAGGTAAACAATTAAATTCCTACCATTTTCCCTATTTATGGTAAATATCTGTTTTCACGGCAATGAAGAAAACAATAAATTATATTCTTGTTATTCCAGAATGTAAAATCGGGCTTTCCAAACCTGGACAAATGATTTATTGATTATAATTGGATACCCGATAAATAAATAGAGCCCAAAGAAAATTTAATATTTTATAGATTTATTTATATTGTTTGGAATATTGCTCTTACGTCTAGCCTGTGGTTTAGTTATCAATATTTTAGAAGGATTTAATACAGTAACACATTCTTGATATTGTCAATATAAGAGGTGGACATGCTACCGAATGAATGCATATATAGAATTTACCAAATTTAAGTATAGATATTTTCTATAAAATTATTATTTTATCTTAAAAATGAGCTTAATGAACCTAAATTAAAGCAAATTTGTAGAATACTTTCAAGAATCAGTTTTGGAAAAAAATTAATGAGCAGCTTATAATGCTGGAAAAATACAATTTTTCTAGATATTTGATCGCATAAAACGATGTGGTGTGTCCAAGCTCAAAAGTTTCCCTTTTTATTTCTTCAAATTGATAAGGAATGTCAGCGGGAAAAAATACGGGGATGAAATAATTTCATTGATGTCATTCCATTTTATTTTCTGGATGAAAACGGCACATTTTGAGCTTTGACACCGCGTAGAATATAAAGCTTGCAGACACAAAAAAATCAATAAATTCTAGAATGATAGATTAGGTAACTGGGTTGTGAAGTCTATCGGAGATCAACAATGATAATTTGCCATTACGTAATAAATAAAACGGACAAACCTTGAACCGAAATCTTGGCGCTAGAGGGGTAGTCGACTTTTGTTGAAAAACTTTCATCCCAGTCGAAAGGTTCTTTCTTGGGTTTGCTCGATGCAACACGTTTGTTGTTTATATAAATTTTGACGTAACATTCATCACCTAAAAATATGGTCAGTTATCTGGCCAAAATTCCTGCTTCCTCGTTTATCTTGCCGGAATTTTGAAAAAAATTCCGAGCTACTTAGCCTACGCACTGCGCCGTTATCCAGCCATTATTACATCATAAAATGTTTTTTTGGTAAAAATATCAACCAGATAACGGCGCAGGAGGTGTATATTATTCATATCGAAAATATATAGAATTTAGAAAATAGTTATGTAGCAAAACAGGATTTGGAGGCCCTTATATACTATGCGTAACCCTATTTTCAAAGTAAAACCTACCCTTCTATGCCGTTTCTGCCCCTTACTTGGCGTATTGATGTAATTTAAAGTTAGTTCACCTTTAATGTCATTCGCTTTGAGTAGTTTTATATTGAGAATATGTGATTTGCTTGTATTTGAGCCGTTTTCTTCATAACCAGAATCTGATCCGACGTGTTCTTTTGGTTTGGTTGGTCCCTTCAATTCTAAATTATTATACTAATACAACTTGATAGATAAGACAATAAGAAATCGTTACAGGCAAACTTAACACAAATGAAACCATACTTTGAGGCAAACTTTTAATGGCAAACTTTAATGGCAAATTGCGCAATATTGAAGGGTTAAACAATGATAGGGCCAGATTATTTACCGGTCCAAAAGTGGACGGCTAAAAGAGAACCTGGGACTTCGAACACAACCGAAGTTCGAAAAAAACCGAAATTTGAAAAAAAACGAAGTTCGAACAAGACCGAGATTCGAACACGTAGTTCGGACCCGATCTTCGAACAGAAACCAAAGTTCCAATAAAACCGCATTTTGAACATGGACTTCGAACAAGCAGAAGTTCGAACAAAATCGAAGTTCGAAAATTCCCGAAGTTCGGACAAAACCGAAGTTCGAATAAAAAGGAAGTTCGAACATGGACTGTTCGAAGATCGACGGTTTTGTTCGAAGTGATATGTGCTTCGGATAAAAGCCGGACGATTTACTGCGCGCTCCTAAAAATGTTATCGTTGGTTAACAATTATCAAAAATGGACCAAAATTAAGTTTTCGGGTAATAGGTTTAATCATTTCTCAAATTCTCAAAGTGCTTGCATATTATCCAACGGATAATACGAGTTTTGTGAAAAATGTTAATACTCTTCAACACCTTTTTGTGATAATTCT